>RXON01001472.1:0-51710 GCA_009667805.1 Leptobrachium leishanense
AAGGGTAAATGCTTAAAGGGTGTATGAGAGAGGCTCTAGCCCTGGATGCTTTTTGAGAGTGGCTCTAGCCCTGGACAAAGGGACTTGCAGTTTATTGTGTTGCTAGTCACAGGAGGATAGGAGACGCTGTAAGTTCAGAGGCAGGAATACATTGTCGTGAATTTATTTTGTTGAATGTATCTGGTATAGTATGTGCTGTGAGTGCTGTGAGTGAACGCGCGCCTACCTGGAAACAGGGAAGCAAATCTGAGTGTGGACTCCTGCGGTGTGTTTCTGCATTCAGGGCGACTTGGCCGGCCACCAAGGGAGGAAGCAACCCCGTCACAAGTGAATTGTCGTCTGAAATACCAGACTGTTCATTATAAATTGTTCTGACGTGTTCTTCAGAGGTTTTTGATAAGAGACAACAATGGGTAACGGAACATCACGCCCTAAGAAAGCGAAGGTGGGAGAAACACCTTTAAAGTATATGATGTGTAATTTTAAGGTTTTGTACAAGACGCATCAGTATGGTGTAGAATTTTGTAAAGAGAAATTACAGACCCTGTGCACCATTGACTGGCCTGCACTAGTATATGAATGGCCAGAAGAAGGGTCTATGGATCCTGTGTTGATCCAAAAGGTATATTCCCAAGTCACGGGAGAGCCCAGACATCCAGATCAGTACCCATATATTGACATCTGGAGGTATTGTGTTAAAGATAAGTCATTTTGTTATGTTGACGGGACAAAAGAAGGATAAGAGTATCCCCGAGAAGTCTGAAAGTTCCCTTGTCTTGATAGGGCACCCTGAGGATATTGATCAACCTCCACCGTCCTATCCATCCTATTACGCGGCAGCGTGCCAGACACTTGATACCATGTCTGCACAGTCGGGGCTGGGGGTGCAGGCTTCTGCTAGTCCTCCGCCTGTGCCCACGGCCTCGGCTGCCAGTGGTGGAGTGGATGAGGTGGTGAAAACGCAGATCGTCATTACTGCTGGAAAGATTGAGACATCAGATGGTGCAATATATAGATTAGAGAGTCCGAGGACAGATCCCCCAGCAGAGCACACCCCAGAGGGGGCAGCTGCAGATCTTAAAGCAGTCACCCATGCTGATAATAATATTGTTAAGCCCCGCGTGCCGTTCCAACACCCTGGTAAATACCAGCTTCCGTTAAGAATGGTACCTGGCCCAAGTATAGAGGGTGTCCCTGGACCAGATATAGAAACTCTAAACCTCTGTGCCCAGAAAACCATTTGATCCAGGAGTGTGCTCTTTTGGGGTTGGGGTCCTCCTCATGCGTGCTACCGTTTTGGTGATTTTTCAGGAGGGAGCTCCATTGGGAACCCACGTTGCTGAGCCTACATTCCTTTCACCTCAACAGATTTATTCAAATGGAAAACCAAACCCCTCCCTATTCTGAAAAGCCTGCTGTTATGACAAGTCTCGTAGAATCTATTATGAATATACACCATCCCACGTGGGCTGATTGTCAGCAACTTCTATTGACAATGTTTATTACTGAGGAGAGGGCACGCATTAACACAACTGCCTGTAAATATCTATTATCAATAGCAGTAGAGAAAAGCCAGGCTAACTCCGAAGCATGGGCGGAAGAACATTACCCTAAGGTTGATCCCCAATGGCCATACACTGAAGCGGGCATGGCACATCTCCAAAGTTAAGGAGAGGTGGGGTCGCGCCTATTCCCCGATGGGCGGCTGCAACCATCAAATGCATCCAGCCCAACAACATGAGTGAAACATAACAACACATAACATAACATCTCCAAAGTTACCATGCCGCAGTATTGATGGGGATAAAAGTGGGAGCAAAGCAGCCTGTTAATATGGGTAAAATAGCCGAAGTTATGCAAGAACCAAAAGAAACTCCAAGCGAGTATCTGGAGAGGTTATTGGAGGCGTATCGATTATACAGTCCTATAGACCCGGAGGCAATTGAGAATCGCCGGCTGATTAATTCTTCCTTTGTAAGCCAAGCACAGAGGGATACGCAATAAGCTACAAAGACAAGAGGGGTTCTTTGGGATGTGTATTAGTCAATTGGTAGAGATTGCCAATAAAGTGTATCACAATAGAGATTTAGAAGAGAAGCGAGAAGAAATACGGAAATCTAAAGCTAATGCAGGGATATTAGCCGTGGCACTTGGTGACAGACAGGGGGCGGGAGGGGCGTACAGGGGAGCCACGAGTGGTGAGCCTGGTAGAGGACGGGGCAGAGGAACAAGCGGAAAAGGTAGCCTGACCGATCTGTGTCAGAACCAGTGCACATTCTGCAAGGAAGAAGGTCACTGACATCAAAATTGTCCTAAATTAATGGAAAGAAATAGAGCTGAAAGTGATAATTCGGGAGGAGGGATAGCCCGTGGGCAAGTGACGAACGGGAGGTATGAAAGGAATGAGAGTAACGGGACTGGTTTTGTGGGTTTGGCGAGAACGTCCAACGAGGGACCGGCAATATATTGACACAGACCGGGGCCGATCCCACTCGGTAATAGCGAGCCCACGGTCATCATAAGAGTGGGGGACGATGATGAGATTTTTATGGTTGATACTGGGGCAGAGTTTTCCGTTGTGACAACCAATTGCAACCCCGGCGGGAGGGGAGGCTGACATTGTTGGTGCAATGGGCGTATCTGCTAAATATCCTTTCCTTACCTCCAGAATGTGTAGCCTAGGGGGTCATCAGGTTGAACACCAATTGTTGTATATGCCTGAATGTCCCATCCAGCTCTTGGGCCTGGATATCCTGAGCAAATTGCAAGCCCAAATTACATTTTCCTCCTGGGGTCACGCTAAATTAGACCTACCTGTGGGTGGTAGCTCTACTCGGCAGCACTGTTCAGTCACCCCAGTTACGCAACCCAGTAAAAATGCTCAAGTAATGCGGAGGGAGGAAGAGTGGAGATCAATACCATCTACTAAGGCCGCTCCAGAACCCAATGTACTATTCCTGGGTAATTCTACAGTATGGGCAGAAGACAGTCCGCCAGGGCTAGATGTGAATATCCCTCCAGTATATGTTGATCTAAAGTCCGGAGCTGTGCCTGTAGCTCTGAGGCAGTATCATATTCCGTAGAAAGCAAAACAGAACATACAGACACATTTACAGAGACTAAAAGACCGTGGTATATTAAAGTTTTGCGTGTCACCATGGAATACCCAGTTATTACCGGTTCAGAAAGAGGGAACCCAAGAATATTGCCCATTGCAGGTTTTAACCCTTTTGCTGCTGAGGCATTTCACGCCTCTGTGCTGAGCTCATGTTTAAACGTGTTTTGAAGCCTTATTTTAGTATATGACCCAGACATATCATATACAGTGGCAAGAAAAAGTATGTGAACCCTTTGGGATTACGTGGAGTTTTGCATGAAATGATCATAAAATGTGCTCTGATCTTCATCTAAGTCACAATAATTTGAAAAACACAGTCTGCTTAAAATAATACAACACAAACATTGTATGTTTTCATGTGTTTATTGAACATAACATGTAAACATTCACAGTGCAGGGTGGAAAAAGTATGTGAATCCCTAGCCTAATGACTTCTCCAAGAGCTAATTGGAGCCAGGAGTGAGCCAACCTTGAGTCCAATCATTGTGATATTATTGGATGTGTTGCTGAAAGCTGTCCTGCCCTTTACAAACACACACCAGTTTTGGGTTTACTGGTTTTAAGAAGCACTGCCTGATGTGAACCATGCCTCGCAGAAAAGAGCTCTCAGAAGACCTACGATCAAGAATTGTTGACTTGCATGAAGCTGGAAAGGGTTACATAAGTATCTCCAAAAGCCTTGATGTTCATGTGTCCACGGTAAGACAGACTGTCTACAAATGGAGAAGCTTCAGCACTGTTGCTACTCTCCCTAGGCATGGTCGTCCTGTAAAGATGACTACAAGAGCACAGCGCAGACTGCTTAATGAGGTAAAGAAGTATCCTAGAGTGTCAGCTAAAGACTTACAGAAATCTCTGGCACATGCTAACATTTTTGTTGACACATCTACAATAAGGAAAACATTAAACAAGAATGAAGTACATGGGAGGACACCACGGAGGTGTCACGATGGGGGTCAGGGACCTGACCTGACAGAGAGGGGTGTGAGCCTAATGAGCAGTGAAAATAGACCATGAGCCTGAACTAGAAAAATAATATAGAATTTATTCTAGGAACCAAGAACTTAAATACAATAAACAGAGCCTTTAACCTCACGGCAAGAAATATAAAGAAAACCAGGTATAAACAAAATAGGCAACTAAACATGGGAGGCAGAATTAAACATGATACAAGAAGGCAAGAAAAACAGTGCAAACCAGACATGAGCCTGTAAACAGAATGACCAGGAAAACAGGCTTAACAGGATAAATCTAGACCAGGGAAAGACCAGACATGAGCGAGCTGGAAGACAGACAGACTGAACAGGATAGAATTAGACCAAGGCAAACCAGACAGGAGCTTGAAGACAGACTGAACTGAATAGATGATTCAGAATGAATCTAGAGCAAGGCAAACCAGACATGAGCTGAATGACTGATCCAGGATGAATGAGACCGCACCCTACTAAGGGAGTGGTCTCCATTTATACAAAATGGTCCAGGGTGAACCAATGGAGTCCAGGTACTGATCAGGCTTGGACGTGAACCAAATGTCCAGGACTAAAAGCAATGTCCAGTATTGCCAGAGGGGGCGCCAGAGACCCAGAACGTCACAGGAGGAAGCCATTGCTGTCCAAAAAGAATATTGCAGCATGTTTGAAGTTTGCAAAAGAGCACCTGGATGTTCCACAGCACTACTGGCAAATTATTCTGTGGACAGATGAAACCAAAATTGAGTTGTTTGGAAAAAACACACAACACTATATGTGGAGAAAAAAAGGCACAGCATACCAACATCAAAACCTCATCCCCACTGTAAAACATGGCGGAGGGAGCATCATGGTTTGGGGCTGCTTTGCTGCCTCAGGGCCTGGACAGATTGTTGTCATTGATGGAAAAATGAATTCCAGAGTTTATCAAGACATTTTGCAGGAAAACGTAAGACCATCTGTCCACCAACTGAAGCTCCGCAGAGGATGGGTGATGCAACAGGACAATGACCCAAAGCATACAAGTAATTCAAGAAAAGAGTGGCTTCAACAAAACAAAATACGCCTTCTGGAATGGCCCAGTCAGAGTCCTGACCTCAACCCGATTGAAATGCTGTGGCATGACCTTAAAAGACCGATTCACACCAGACATCCCAAGAATATTGCTACACTGAAACAGTTTTGTGAAGAGGAGTGGTCCAAAATTACTCCATATCGTTGTGCAGGTCTGATCTGCAACTACAGGAAACGTTTGGTTGAGGTTATTGCTGCCAAAGGAGGGTCAACCAGTTATTAAGTCCAAAGGTTCACATACTTTTTCCACCCTGCACTGTGAATGTTTACATGTTATGGTCAATAAACACATGAAAACATATAATGTTTGTGTTGTATTATTTTAAGCAGACTGTGTTTTGCAAATTGTTGTGACTTAGATGAAGATCAGAGCACATTTTATGACCAACGCATGCAAAACTCCACGTAATCCCAAAGGGTTCACATACTTTTTCTTGCCACTGTATCGTTCTTTCCGGCAGACTCGGCAGATTCAGAATATATCATTATTATATGCATGTACACGTCATGTCCTGTCTGTATATTTTAACAAAAAATGCAATAAAATTAGAATTTTCAATAATTTACAACGTGTAAAGTGTTTTATTTTCACATTTTAACATGCGAGCAATTGCGGTTATATTTTGTATGGGGTGCGCTTGTTAAAGAAATTAGAAATGGGGTCTCGTTACATTTTTTTGGGGGGAAAATTACGCGATTTTTAACAAACGCACCTCAAACAAAAATCGTTAGTACAGCATCATTGTTCACATTATAATTGAAATGGGAACAATATTGCTGCATTAATAAAAAAACTTTATTTTTTTTAATATAATTTTATTAAAATATTTATTTATTATTTTTTTTAACTTTTTACATCGTTGGAAAGGCCGTGCTCTGGCCGATCCAACAATATGAAACATTAACCCCTAGCGGCCACGGATCGGGAGATAGGGGGTTCCAACGAACCCCCTATCTCCACCATTGCTGGCAGTTAGGGGTTAACTCCAGGACTGGCGTCATCGTGCTATCTTGGATGTCAGCCCGCACCGGGGGGGCCAGCAATCGGCCGGAATCGCTCAGTGCGTCCGTAGCACAGGAGGTGCACTTGGCAGGACGCGCTGACCAGCCAAGTGGTTAAGAGCAGTTAACGAAGCAACCGTAACTTTACATCCCGTTGTCCCCAACCCGCACAATATATTGGTGCTTATACCAGGGAGAACAGAATACTACACTGTGCTCGATCGAAAAGACGCTTCCTTCTGCATTCGCCTCGCCCCTGCAAGCCAGCCAGTATTTGAGTTTCAATGGGAAGATTCTAAGACGGGCGCAACATCAAATGACCTGGACACACCTCAAGAACTCGCCCACTATCTTTGGCTGCACCCTCAGCCAGGATCTCCTGTCCTTCAACTCTCAGCCAGACAAAGTTTTGTTACAGTAAGTTGATGATTTATTGCTTGCTTCACCAACTGAAAAAGACTGTTGAGCCGCAACCAAAGCCCTTCTAGACCTACTGTGTCAAACGGGCTACAAAGTATCTAGAAAGAAAGCCCAAATTTGCAAACAAAGTGTGAAGTATCTAGGTTTTCAATTAACAGGTTCCAAGCGAGCACTAGGGCCTGAACGCAAAGAAGCAGTCTGCCGGATTCCACAGCCAAAGACACGCAGACAGGTTTGTGAATTCCTAGGTGCTGCAGGATTCTGCCGTCTGTGGATTCCCAACTTTGCAGAGATCGCCAAGCCCCTGCATCAAGCTACTGTAGCGCTCACTCCCGGAGGAGCCACTGAATAAACCTCGGGTTAGTCTCACCGCACTAGGAAATAACTATACACCAGCACAGTTGTGGATTTTTATGTATTATATTCTTTTTTTATTATATAAGTCCCGTGAATAATAGCTCAAAAATATGTATGTGTGTTGTCTAGGGTACCCGGGTACTGTATTCAACTGGCCAGTGAATGAAACAAAACAATCTTCGACTAGTCACCGTTGGGGCCCTGTGGATTTAAACAATATTGCAGCGTGCGTTTCTTATTTGGGAACTGCGGCCTGGGAGGCCTCTCACCCATCCGATGAACGAGACTGTCCAGCACCCGATGCCTCAATCAAAGGATCTTCTCAGCTGTACACTACGACTCCGTGACACTGAATCTGCTCCCTGCTTGCCAAATCTCCGCAACCGGAACAACGATCCACCGCCTGCACTCCCAATCGATCAGCGCGGTCTCCTAACTCTGGGTCCTGCTGGATCTAACTTTTCCTCCAGACTTCTCAGCACTGCGCAGGTAGGTCTCAACACGGTCACTGTCCCGATCTCCAGCACCAGTAAGACAGCGTCTGTACTCCAGCCTGGTTGCGATCCCTGACAGCTCCAACGTGCGTCCTCCATCTTTCACTGCTCCACTCACTCTCCTTCTGCCTTGCACGAGGCCGTTGATCTCTTTCCTTTTCCATTACCACCCCCTTCCTGTCCTCACGCAAAGGATCATGGTAGATGTAGTTCAGTTTTGTCCAGCATAGTCTAACAATGTCTCTGTCTCCCTCTGTTGGCAGCAATAGTTCAATGCACCAGAATACAGTGTTTTTAAAGCAGCGCTACACTACCAAGGGGGTGTATATGACCCTTTTCTGTGGGATGAAGAACAGTCAGCAGCTTTCTTGAAACTAAAGACTTTGTTAATGGAGGCCCTGCCTTAGGCCTACCTGACCACAGCAAACCCTTTTAGCTTTACGTTCATGAACATAACCATACTGCCACTGGAGTCCTGATCCAATACCTGGGGTCATGGCTGAGGCCTGTGGCCTATCTCTCCAAACAACTTGATCCAGTGGCCTGCGGCCTACCCCTGTGTCTACGAGCAGTGGCTGCAACAACGATGCTGATATCTGAAGCTGACAAATTAACTCCTGGACAAGTTCTTCATGTCAAAGTTCTGCATGCAGTCAAAGCCTTGCTAGATGTTAAAGGAAGTTATTGGTTCAGTAATAGCCGGATGACCAAGTATCAAGCCATGATGTGTGAAAATCCAAGTGTTCATTTGGACCTTATCGCAACTTTGAACCCTGCTACCTTGCTGCCAGACTCTGAAGAAGATCCAAGTCATGAATGCCTTCAGGTCATGGAAGAAGTGTTTAGCAGCAGGCCTGATTTCCGAGATGTACCCCTAGACAAATACAACCTGCAACTTTTCACTGATGGAAGCATTTATATGGAAAATGGCAAGAGATTATCCGGCTATGCAGTTGTTACAATGAGGAAATTCTGGAAGCGAGGCCTTTACCAAACAGTACATCAGCACAACTAGCAGAAATCATCGCTTTAACACGGGCCTTCAAATTGGCTGAAGACAAAAGAGTGAACATCTATACTGATTCAAAATATGCCTTCATGACTGTTCATGCACATGGTGCTCTGTACAAAGAAAGAGGACTGTTATCTTCTTTGGGAAGACAAGTCAAGTACTCAGAAGAAATCTGACATTACTGGATGCTGTTTGAAAACCAAGTGCTGTTAGTATAATGCATTGCAGAGGACATCAGAAAGGAAATGATGAAATACCAAAGGGCAACAGAATGGCAGACCAAACTGCAAAAGCGGCGGCAAGGATTATCCTTGATGAAGCTGTTGTGAAACACGTTTCAAGTAAGATGCTGCCTTTTTTGATATCATGCAAGCCAGAAGTATTGGATCTAGAAGAAGTACCGAATTATGAATTCTATATGAATAGAAAAAGATTTGAACCCCATGGTGAATTCATTGAAGTAATACTTAACACATGGCATGAAAATGATGAGCTGCTTGAAAGAAACCATAACTATATCCAATGGCTTTTCCCAACTATGGACCAAGGACAAAATTCTTGTTCTCGCCCATTGACCTACACTGAAAAGACTATTATGAAAAACTCCTCAGAAACTCAACAACAGCTCCTTCGGGCCTACAAGATGATTCTGAAATTCTTCTGCGTAAAATTAGTGGGGGAGGATGAAGAAGGAACAGAATGAACTGAATTTGAACGAGCATAAAATTTCTCAGCAAGATTTGAGAATCTGACGTCAAACACCCATAATAATCTGAGAATCACTCGTATTCTGCAAAGTTTAGGAGAATTGGGAGCTGAAAAGTACCAAGCCCGCTGGTGAAATTCTTCCTGAAGGAAATACTCATCGAGAAACATCTGTCAAGCATGAAGAACAGTGCACTGAACTATTTTCTATTCACTGTATAGAACAAGCATGAACAGCAAGATCTGCTCTATTTCGCATGGGCACATTACCACCCAAAAGAGGAGTTCAGATGGGGACTCCAAGAGGAACTTGAAACCTACAAAACACCATACTCCATCGTAGCTCCGCTACTACCGACCCCATTGAACGAATGGATAAATGTGTATTCAGAAAAAGAGAAGAAATGGCTCTCTGAAGAACCAGGCAAATATGGAGAAGATTGATGATTCCAGTTGATCAGCAATCAGATTGTCCTCTCCGCAACACTAGCACCAGAAATTGTCAGAGCTTTCCACGTCAGTACTCACGGAGGAAGAGAAATAATGGAACAACAGTTAAAGCCGCATTTCTATGTGCCTGGACTCTCGGTAATTTGTAACACAATAGCTCAACAATGTGTGACCTGCGCCAGGAACAACCCAAAGACAGGCCCATCAGAACCGCCAGGAATGCAACCAATTGGGCTATCCCCAATGGCGTCCCTACAGATAGACTTTACTATGCTCCCGCCCTCTAAAGGATACAAGTATTTGCTCGTGATGGTGTGTACGCTAATGGGATGGGTTGAAGCCTTCCCCATCAGAACTGAAAAGACAGCTGAAGTGGTGAAATGTCTCATGAGGGAAATTATCCTGCGCTATGGACTACCCCTTGAAATTGGGTCAGATAACAGCCCTGCCTTCATTCAGTCCTGTCTACAGCAACTTGCCCGCCTGTTGGGAATCACCTAGAAGCTGCACACAGCCTACAGACCTCAGAGTTCCGGAAAAGTTGAGCGACTGAACAGAACTCTAAAGACTTTGATGGCAAAAATGTGCCAAGAGACATCACTGGGATGGCTTGATGTGCTGCCTACCCCTTTGATTAATGAGCTAAGGGGGAACTTCGGGCAATAGGTGAAACTAAATTAAACAAACAAGTGCTGTTGTTGTTGGGTCAGGCAATGCAGAAATTGAATACCTGGGTTGGTGATAATCTACCTCATTTTTTGTACCCATCATTGCATAAGTATTGTCCAGGTGATTCGGTATGGGTGAAGGAGTGGAAGGCTGACCCACTAGGCCCAAAATGGAGGGGTCCTTACCTTGTTCTATTATCCACTCCCACAGCAGTGAAGGTGGCTGAGGTGGTCCCGTGGATACACCACTCGAAATTGAAATCAGCAGCAGCCATACCTGAGTTCCATTTGAAGGCCGTGCTTGACAAGTCCAATCCACTAAAGCTGAAACTGACAAAGGCTACAGTTGCACCTGCATAAGACCAACAAGTGGGTGTTTTGACGGCCATAATAATGCCTGACCACTGTGCTGCTTTCCTGGGTTTACACCGGGAAACTATCGAATCGATCCAAAATAAAAAGAAACACAAAACAACATTTGCTCCGAAACGTGAAATTAAATTCCGAAAATGAAATTATTTTAAAACAAAATTAAATAAAATATTCAGCTGTGCACATCTCTAATTAGAGGTGGTCCTGAACGGCTGAAACATTGTTTTCATTGATACTATGTTTCACTTTCAGGACAATAGCTAGGGCTCAGAGCTATCTTTGGTCCTGAAACTTGCAGGGCTATTCAGAAAGAGGTAAAAAACCTTGAGAATTTCTAAGGAGAATGAACAATCTAGACCAAATAGCCAATTTGGAAAGTGATATAAAAGGGAGAATTTTTCTGGTTTGACTATTTTGACCTAGTATTTTCGATTCTCCAGTCATTCTCAAGGTTTTCACCTCTTTCTGAATAACTCTGATGGGGAAAAAAGTCTAATTTCTTATAAAAAGTTACGAACCCTTAAAATGAACCAAAAAATAATCCCCAAAAATCCTAAAACATAAATAAACAAAATGGCTTATTGCTGCAAGTGAAAAAAATTAATGGTTTAGGAAATAATTATTAAAAATGTGAATATTTTTTTACATTGAAACCTATGGGGAAATATGCCTAGTTTCTTTAAAAAAAAGATATTAAACCTTAACCCAAAAGATCCTGAAGAATGCCAAAAAATCCATTTCAGTGCTCATTGGTTTAGTATTTATATTTAGTACTCCTGGTGTTCTCTGAATTAACCATCACTCCGCTATGGGGAATTTCACTGCAGCTGAACTGCACTGGATGGAACCATGGCGAACTGAAGCACTAAAAATAAGGGCATTTCACTGACAAAGTTTCACCCAAAATAATCCTAACAAATGCCAAAAAAATCTAAAAAATAAACAAAATAGCTTTGTGCTGCAAGAGAAAAAAATAAATGGTTTAAGAAATATTCAATAAAAAGGGGAATATTTTTTTTACATTGAAGCCTATGGGGAAATAAGCCTTGTTTCCTTAAAATTAATTGGGAAACTTAAAATTTCACCCAAAAAAAGGCCTAAAAAATAAATCAATGCAGATTCTTTTGCTGCAAGTGAAAAATAAACTGTTTAATTAAAAAAAAAAAAAAATTTTTATATTGAAACCTATGGGAAAAACAGGCTTGTTCCTTGAAAATAAATTAGGAAACCTAAAATTTCACCCCAAAAATTCAGAAAAATGCCTAAACAAAACCTGTTTTATTTCATAGTCTTTTGCTGACTGCAGTACACCACTTGTATGTATTGCAAGTTAAAGGTCAATTCGATAATTGATGTATCAATTCGCAATTCGGATCACTAAATAAAAACCCAATTAATCAAATTTTAAATCAAATGTTAAAAGGCAAGCTAGGGTTAAATATTGAGCTGTCTCACAGATTTAGTACCAGAGGCCAATTAACAGAGACAGGCTGCTTGTGAAACCATAATATGTAACTGATTTGTTTCATAAAGTCGTTTGCTGACTGTAATACTTGTATTGTAATTTAAGATCAATTCGATAGTTGATATATCAAGTCGATATAGATTCAAATTTCAGATTACTAAATAAAACCCCATTGATCAAACTTATCTTTTATGATGAAACAGTATAACAAATTAAATTCATTAGATACTGTTTCGTTTCAAATTCGTTTTTTTAATATTATATTAAGTATTTAGTATTTTGAAAGTACTTCCGAAACTTGAATTAAAAAATTTCGTTATGAATTGAAATTCGTTGCGAAACGAATGCACACCTCTACTCGAGCTTCATCTTCTTGATCTTCTCCTGGCACTGGTCGCTGGTGCGGTAGATGCCCTTGTCTCGCAGGACGTTGGAGTTGAAGACATGCCGCTTCCGGATGCAGTTCTCCAGCTCCATCTGCACTGACTTGTTGCCCCAAAAGGTGGAGGAGCTCCATCACCTCCAGGTCTGACCAGTTACTGCCGCACTCGTACTTTTTACCACAGAAATCCATGTCCACCACAAGATGACACAAAAAAATAATGCATATTTTATTCACCGCAATTCGGTGGTTTTCGCCTACGTCCAATAATTGGTTCAGCGACTCCAATTTTTTCAATTATGGGGACCATTGAAGTCATGTGTAGTGCTCACCCCCGGAGGAGCCACTGAATGAACCTCGGGATAGTCTCACCGCACTAGGAATTACTATACACCAGCACTGTTGTGAATTTTCTAGTTTATATATTTTACTGATCTCAATAAAGCAGCATATATACACATATACGGTAATATGAATGACATGAATTCGTAACGTGGGAAAAACACATGGCGGAAAGGAAATGGTTAACCCCCTCAGTTCTGGAGTGTAAGTCCCGTGAAATAGCTCAAGCTATATATGTATATGTGCAATGTGACCCAAATTAATGGGTTGAAGATGTTTATAAGGCGCTGATGATTTAATCAGGTGGAAATGTAGGAAAGTGCAGCTCACCAATGGGTGTATCCCTCACCCACATATACAAACGAAAAAGATAGAGTGGCCAGAAAAGCAACTCAGGGAGCGCACAAAAATAAATAAACACTTAAAGCTCTCACACCAGATGACAGAGATGGAGATGCAATATTTCAAATACTCATCTTAAGTAGGAACTAGATGGCCACCATTTGGCAGCAGTGTCTGGATCCATATTTAACCCTTTAAATGCGGTTATTCTAGAGACTGTATCCCGGAAACGAGCCCCCACGTGTAGCGCTCACTCCCGGAGGAGCCGCTGAATTAAACCTTGGGTTAATCTCTCCGCACTAGGGAATAAATATACACCAGCACTGTTGTGGATATTATAGATTATATACTTTACTGGTCTCAATAAAGCAGCATATATAATGTAAGTACGGTATATAGAAAACAGGATTTTGTAATGCGAGAAACACGCAGCGTTAAAAGAAAGGTTTAACCCCTTCGTTTCTGGAGTGTAAGTCCCGTGAAGGTAATGTCCCAAAAAGGTGTGTGTGTGTGTGTGTGCTCAGGTACCCGGGTACTATATTCAACTGACCAGTGAATGGATTTAGCAAATCTTCAACTAGTCACGTTGGGGCCCTGTAGATTTAGATAATTATGCAGCGTGCTTGGTTAGACTTGAATGGTGGCCTGGAAGGCCTCTCACCCATCTGTTAACTATCTGCTCCGCTGCCCGATCAAGGAAGTCTCTCCGCTTAAATCTCTGGAACTCGGTGCCTCTGGATCCGCTTCTCTTGCTTGCACGATCTCTGCAATGAGAATCACGGCCTACCACCTGCACTCCCAGTGGATCATCGCAGTCTCCTTACTCGGGGTCCAGCTGGAACTTTGCGTCTGTACACAACCTCTCAGCGGTGCGTGAATAGGTCTCTGGCAAGTCACTGTATCGAACCCCAGCGCCTGCAAGGCAGTGCATGCTTTCCGGCCTGGTCACAATCGCTCACAGTCTCACGTGCATCTTACTCTGTTCAGCGCTCGGCTCACACTACCTCTCCTTTGAAATGAGGCTGCGGATGTCCTTTCCTCTTTCCCCACCCACTTCCTGTATCCCCCACAAAGCATGATGGAAAACATAGTCCCATTGTGTCCAGTATACTTTACATTGCGCTTGTCTCCCTCTGGTGGCCAAACCCGAGCAATACAGCAACAGAGTTTTTAAACAGCACTACAGTGGCATCCGGGGTGAGGCAGAATGGGACCCATAATACGTGGAGAGAAGCCCAAAAGGCAGGAGTGCTGCCGGCTAGATTACAGACAGACTGAAATGAAGACATCACACTGCAGGGCAGGACACAAACAGGACACAAAACTAATCAGAAAGCCAGGCAAGGGTTAAGGGTAGCAAAAACACAGACATACACACACACATCCAGCAGCAAACGTAAAGGGAACCCTAATCGAAACACCTGTCAGGTATTTTTATAGGGAAAGACAAAATGGATGCCTGTAGCCATCTTGTTTATATTTTTATATGAAACATGTCTTTTCTTTTTCAATTTTTACCTAGCTTTAGAATGAACCCAGAGAGATTTATTTTTCAGAGGCAAGTTCATTCTAAGGTAAACTAACTCATTAGAGAGGAATGTGTGTTTAAAACTATAATTGCAAGACTATGATGCTATAGACGATATGAAATGTCTTTATATGAGATATCCCGAGCCTAAGTGCCAGACATGTTATAGACAAAATTTATGGGTATGGTTTTTTTTTTTTACTTAAAAGTTAAAATATATGCACAAGTATATCTATGCTGTCCACAAAAATATATTCTTATAATCAATATATATATATACCTACAAAACCCTCACTAACTCAGCTCCCCACTACCTGTCCTCACTAATCACCAAATACACCCCAGCCCGCTCCCTAAGGTCAAACAGTGACCTGAGCCTAGCTTCTCCCCGCATCACCTCTTCCCATGATAGACTGCAGGATTTCTCACGCGCAGCCCCCACTCTCTGGAACGCTCTCCCTCGTGCTGTCAGACTTTCCCCTAACTTCTCTTCCTTCAAACGCTCCCTTAAAACGTTCCTATTTAGGGAAGCCTACCACCCAACTCACTGACACAACCATCAATCACTCTCACCTTGCAGTCCTCTCCTCCTGTTTCCAACCCCAACCCTCCCAGATTGTGAGTTCCTACGGGAATAGGGCCCTCATCTCCTCCTGTACTGTTTGTCAAATGTTGTTCAATGTATTGTAACCCTGTCTATACTGTGCTTATTGTACAGCGCTGCGGAATATGCTGGCGCTTTATAAATAAAGAATAATAATAATAACCACGTCTTGACCCTGAATGGCATAAGAAGAAAAAGTGATTCTCTTTCTTGCTCTGACATCCTATGACTATTCCAGTCGCCACGGGCTTTTGGCGGAGGAAGAATACTCTCGGGACATTTCATCGTCTTTATGGTATCGTACTTCACCGAATGTGACTCAGGGGTATTTTTTGCCTGTTTTTTCACACTCTTATGGGCATTCTCTGGGTTTCGGGCATGTGGGATCAGCTGGAGTTATTGGGTCCCGGCGTGCGCAGCACGGCGCAGCTTTTTGTTTCCCCATCTGGTCGCTTTGTTGGGCTTTCCTTTTTTGGCTCCCCACTCTCGCTCTTCACTAGAGGAGTATGAGAAGTACACCCGCTTCTCGGGGCTTCTCCAGAGAGGCTGTCCCTTTGGGACATGTATATAGTTTTATTGATACTTTTTTTTTGTTTTTTGCTTTTTTATGCTGCTTTCTTTGTTCTTCATCACCATTCACTGACTGCTCTCGCACACGCTCTGGCCGAGCCACGGGAGCTGCTTTGATTTTCCAGAATGTGAATTGGGGGCTCTTTTGGCCCAGGATCCGTATACAGTTTTTAATCCCAGTTTTATGAAATTTATGTCCTTCAATGTTAGGGGCTTAAATGCTCCATTTAAAAGACATGCATTATATTCAGAGATAAAAAGGGGAGACCCCGACTTGGTTTGTCTACAGGAGAAAACTTTCGTAGATTGTCTCAACCGTTGTTACAGGTGCCTCGTTATACCACGCAATTCCATGCTACGGGCCCCACCAAGTCTAGAGGGGTATCTATACTACTGCATGATAGAGTGACTTTCCAACTTCACAGAAAGCTGAGTGATCCGAAGGGACGCTACCTTATTTTAGTGTGCACGATAAATCAGAAATTGTTCACTATATGCAATGTCTATAGTCCTAACTCATCTCAAATATCGTTTCTTAAACATGTATTGCTCAAAATGTTAACAGTATCAACTGGCGAGGTGATTGTGATGGGTGACTTTAATGCATGTCCAGATCCGATTCTAGATAGGTCAACCTCATCATACGCACACATTAGAAAACAAGGTAGAGAATTAACCGAACTTCTGTCTCATTTTAATTTATATGATGTATGGAGGGTTTTTCATCCAGGAGAAAAAGGATATACTTTATTCTCCCCACCTCATAATTCATACTCCAGAATAGACTTTTTTTGTACACGGGGCTCGTTACTGCCTTCTGTTCGAGGCTGCGACATCTCTAGCTTTACATTGTCAGATCATGCCCCAGTATTCTTGACATTAGCAGATGACTTTCAGGTGTTTAGCAGGCCTCCTTGGCGCCTCAATGACACTCTTCTGAGCAATCCAGAGATAATGTCGGACTTACAGACCACACTTGCCAATTACTTCCTGGAGAACAAAGATTCTTCATCAGATCCGACTATTCTCTGGAGAGCTCACAAGGCCGTTATGAGAGGGGTGTGCATTAGATGGACATCTATTAGGAAGAAACAATATGTATCGGATAGACTGGACTTACTGACCCGTATAGACGCTCTGACCAAGGCTAACCAAATACACCCAGATCCACTTACGGCTTGGGAACTGGCTAAAGCGGGCGCGGACTTGACCGAACTAGACAGTACAAAACACTTTTATGCATTACAACGCCTTAGAGCGAACAGGTATTCAACCGCAAATAAGGTGGGACACTCGTTAGCGCTCCGACTACGTACTCTTCAGCAATCGACCAGAACTCCCTTTTTGTTAAATAGCCGAGGTGAAAGGACATATAAACCCCAAGATATAGCGAACGAATTTGCGAACTACTATCGGGCTCTTTATAATCTAGGAGACGGGACCACAGACACTGGCCCATCGCTATTGGACATACGCGGCTACTTAGATAAAATAAACTTACCTACACTATCTCAGACACAACGTACGTCTTTGGCCTCTCCGATAACATGCGAGGAAATTGCGGCGGTGATTAAATCCTTACCTAAAGGCAAGGCTCCAGGCCCAGACGGGTTCACGTCCGGTTATTATAAAACTTTTCACCAAGCGCTACTTCCCCATCTTCATGGTCTGTTTACCTCAGCGATGGATAGTGGAAACCTCCCTTCTGACCTACTTGATGCCACCATAGTCACCCTACCCAAATTAGGTAAACCTCCTACTCTATGTCAAAACTTTAGACCCATATCCCTGATAAATGTCGACCTTAAAATTTACACTAAGATCCTGGCAAATCGCTTGGCATTGACAATCATGAGTTTGATTGGGATGGATCAGGTTGGATTTATTCCCGGCCGTCAAGGACCGGACAATACTCGTCGACCACTTAATCTCATTCAAGTGCTTACATCGTCCTCTACGCCTGGCCTAATATTATCATTAGACGCGGAAAAGGCGTTTGACCGAGTACATTGGGGTTTTATGTCGGAGGTGATGACCAAATTCTCTATCCCGCCTGAGTTTGTTAAGGGGGTTTTCTCGGTTTATACTTCCCCGACTGCCACGGTACGATTTGCGGGCTTCCATTCTCAAGCATTCCCTATCACGAATGGCACACGACAGGGCTGCCCGTTATCCCCGCTATTGTACGCGCTAGTTTTAGAACCTCTTGCTCAAATGATCAGGCAGTCCAGTGACGTACGGGGTATAGAGGTGGGTCCACAGACACACAAATTAAATCTTTTTGCAGACGACATTCTCCTTACATTAATGTCCCCGAAATCTTCCTTAGAGGCTCTTAATCGAATATTGACTGAATATGGCAAATTATCATATCATAAGGTTAATTTCTCTAAGACTCAAGCGTTGCCGGCGAACATACCTGATGACGTTCTGACTGCACTAAAGCAGGAATTTTCATTTCATTGGAGAACTAAATTTCTCTCGTATTTAGGAATAAAACTCGCTCTCTCGCCCCATATCTTATTCGATGTCAATTATGGGAAACTGTTAATAGAAATTAAAACCTTACTGCGGACTTGGCACCCACGACGACTATCGTGGCTTGGTCACATAGCGGCGGTGAAAATGACGATACTCCCGAAAATTTTGTATGTTTTTCGAGCCCTACCTATTTTTACCCCCGAGCGTATTTTTCTTCTCTGCAGAGAGCGGTTAATTCCTTTATATGGAACTATCAGCGCCCCAGAATTAAATTCCCTATTCTTTCGTGCCGGATTGAAGGGGGTGGACTAGACATACCGGACTTTGTAAAATATAGCCGGGCTGTTCATGTTGCAGCGATGATAACATGCCTGGGTTACGCTTCCCGCCCCCAATGGGCAGTTATGGAGGCCATCGCTCTGAACCCTCATGATTTAAGAGTGTTGTTATGGGTTCCTCCTACGAATAGACCGAGAGGGATGTTTTCTTCTCTGTTTATTACGACGAAACTCTCCCTGAGAATATGGGACAGTGTGTTCCTGCGGATATCGGGGACGGGTCCCATATCGAGAGCGGCACCACTGAAGATGTTTCAGTATATCCTTCCACATTTTAATGCGCGACGTTGGTCAACGAAAGGGGTTATCAATCTATGCCAATTAACAGATAAATGTGGGGTACTGGATTTTGCGTCGGTGCAATCTAAATTTCACCTGAATGACACTTATTTCCTATCTTATTGCCAATTGCACTCATACTTGAGGACTCAGGGATTCACAGCCTTTTACCCGATCCATAAACCGGCCTTGACATTGATTGAGTCCCTGGGTGTCTCCCAGTTGTTACCAAAGGGCCTAATCTCAATCGGCCTCAACGCAATTATGTCGGACAAGGAATTACCCTTGTGGCGATATCATACTGCGTGGGAAAAAGATTTGGAACGTTCCATTGAGCCAGAATTGTGGGCATCTGTGTTTCATAGAGATGTGGGGGTGTCTAGAAATGCGACGCTTCTTGAAACAAGTAGGAAAGTTCATTACCGGTGGTACTGGACACCGGATAGAACGTCTAAATTCGCTCCATCCTCATCTTCAGCGTGTTGGAGATGTGGGTCACAGACAGGTATTTACATACACATTTGGTGGCACTGCCCGTTACTACTTCCTTTTTGGACTCTGGTGGTGGAGTTTGCTACAGCAGTAGTGAGCACCCCTATTCCTATGGATCCTGGATTCGTATTGTTGGGTTTGGGGGGCCCCAAGTTAACTAGGCAACAGAGCAGAATGACGTTTCATATTATGTCCACCGCATTACTGTTGATAGCACAGCGATGGAAATCAGATACGGTCCCCTCTATGGGGCTCATTAAGACGTACATGACAAGAGATAGGAACTATGACAGGATGGCTATAGAGTTTCTCCCTGTGACCCCTCCTAAACAGGATCCATGGGAATTGTGGGACATATACCTCGTGAAACAGGGTGTACCTAGAGGGGTAAACGGGCTCATTGACAGGGAAGGTGAAAACGTACCGGAGGATGCTGAGAGATCTTGCTAATATACGAGCTAAGGCCTAAGATATCGGGAGCCAGAACTCTGTATGTAAATGGTATGCAATGGTTGTTAATTTATATGTGATGGTGATGTCCCCCCTCCTTTTTTGGTTTTCTTCTTTTCCTCCCCGCCTCATTTCGATATTGTATTATCAAACACGTTTGCCTCCCCTCCCCTATCTTTTTTCTGTACCCCCATTTGACTTCATTTAAATAAAAAAGAAATTCAAATTTAAAAAAAAAAATAATAATAATATTCCATAATCTAATACCGTAGTGCAAAGTGTGAGATCAAGGTTTGGTCTTTTTCAACATCCCAGCTTGAGACGCATAATCATTGAATGTCATCAGAGCTCCCACCATAGGGACTCCTGAACAAGCTGTCTCTTTGCGCTGGTTGCTTATTACCTGTGACCTTGACACAAAATGTCCATGATTCGTTCCATATGCAGTCATTGTGACTGTCAGGTTTCTTGATGATGTGATACGGTTTTAGCAACAATGAAGAAAATAAAATGAAAATATGGTATACCCTGCTAATCATATACATCCGTCCATTCATTCATTGTCACTCTCAAATGCACGAAAACAATAAAAATGTTAATTTACACAAGAAAATTTCCCCGCAAAGCCTATGGGCCTCAATGAACAAAAAACAGAAAGATCATTCTAATCTGACTCAATGCATTTAGAGAAAAATATATACACACAACCTTGGCTCAAAAAGGAAATAGCCGAAGTGCATATTCCACCCATTTAAATATCAAAAAATATTTAATTACTATCCTATTCAGTCTTGTTCAATGTTTTGAAACAAACCTGGTGTTTATAAAAACACACCAATCCTCAAATATAATCCAAAAAATAAAAACAATTTTAATTTTACCGAATTAAAACTTTCCGTTTACCACTATATATGTCATGAAACGTATTTATTCAAATGCATTAAATTATATGTTCCTGGGGGGCGTGGCCAGCACCGCATGGAAGCAGACGTGCTCTGGTGGAGCTCCACAAGCCTTTCTTGAAATTCAGCGATATTTCCCGGAGTCTCTACCTAGAAAACCCTTTACTGAAGTTCCTGCGGGGCTGGCTACTACGTGGATTGCTCCGGGGCCCGTTCCT
Source organism: Leptobrachium leishanense (assembly GCA_009667805.1). NCBI lineage: Eukaryota > Metazoa > Chordata > Amphibia > Anura > Megophryidae > Leptobrachium > Leptobrachium leishanense. The sequence continues at coordinate 21,034 of RXON01001472.1, forward strand.
GTCCCCCCCACGGAGCACAGCTGAGATTATTTTGTGCTTTTCTGAGGGATCTAGACGGCTGTCGGCCATTTTGCGGCCTACTCTGCCTCGCACGCTGGGTCTCCAGTTTCCCCCTGTCAGGTGATCGCTTGTCGTTAGCAGTGAGGATGGAGGGCCCCTGTCTTCCGGCGGCGCCTGGGGTCTCCTTGATGGTGGGAACGAAGAAGTGTGCAGTGTGGTGTGGACGGGAGCGCCCCTCCATCCTGGTAAGCGGAATGGAGGCGATGTTTGCAGCCATGGAGACTTGTCTGCAGGAGTTGCCGGAGGAAGAGGGAGAACCGCTTACATGTGGCTCTTGGCGTCGACTGATGGCTGTACTGAGGACTGGTCAGTTGGCTGCGGACCCGGAGGTCGAGGATGAGGGGACCGGGGTGCCGGCCGGGCGATCAGAGGACGCGGTACTTACTGTGGAGGATGTACCAAGACGAGCTACCCTGGAACGGCCAGCTCCTGCGCCAGGCTCTTGCTGCCAGATGACCGAGGGGAATCCTGAGAAGCGAGGAGATAATGCAAGAATTACCTGCACGGGCCCTGATGGGGTGGCGATCGCTGAGAGGGCAGTGGTAGCCGCGTCTGTAAGGTCTGTGCTGGCGGCAACGGACCGTGGAGGCCTAGGAGTCGCACGGTCGAAGTACGAGCCTCGGTCCCAGTTGCTGGCCTGTGCGGCTCTGGGACGGTCCTGGGAGCAGGGCACGCGACGTGATCAGTATCTTTCCCGATGTGCCAACTACGCGAATGATGGCGACCTCGCTTTGCCTGTACTACAAGAGGCTCCATTCAGGGATGCGGGCTGAAAGAACTCTTGCCGACTTGCCAAGTAGTATCCTCTAGTCCTTTATTTTTATTTTGATTTTATGCTACAAGTTTACAGTTGCCCATTGAGACTTCCTTTTTTCTTCCTTTTTTTTATTATTTATTCGTCTGTTTTTCTGAGGACATTTTTCTACCCCCCCATCCCCTTTTAGCTTTGCATTTTGAGACATCTCCGAGGACTCTTTCTCCCTAACTGTTGATCTGCGATGATTATTCCTTACCTATTTTTCTTTTTGATGAGACCCCCCTGTCTAGGGATGTTTCCCCCCCCCCAAGTGTTGATTTTTGATGACTTTTCATGTCACCCTAACCCCTCCTTTTTCGACATTCTACAGCTTTTTCGAGGACTTTGATTTCTGACGACATATTCCCACTCCCCTCTCTTTTCGATTTTTGATTTTCAGCTTCCTATTGAGACCCCCCCCCTTTCTTACTTTGTTTGTTTATATGCGAGTCTAATTTTTGGCCCTGCGTGGCCAACCTTGCTGGTCGTTTGTGACCCTTTATTCTCTCAAAATAAAAATCTTAAATACAAAAAAAAAAAAAAAAAAATTATATGTTCCTAAATACATTAACTCTAATTTTAATTGGAGGTGATCTTCAATAATCCTAAATGTGTCAGGGAATTTGAACAATATTGATTGTAACCAAACAACAAAAATAATAAAATATAAAATAATAAAAGACACAAAATAATTATCACTTAGACAACACAATGATAATCCATCAGTACATAAAAAATACATTATCTTCTTCTTTCTTTGTCTTCTGTCTTATTGGTTGACAATAACTGTTTTATAAAACTGACATATCTTAAGTTTTATTTCCAAATTAATGATCTTCTTTAATCACATGATTTATTGAGGAGTTGTTGATAAATTAGAATGTTTATTGCCTGGTGTCTGATAATTCCTTATTATCCGGTTGATGTAACATTGCAATGTGAAATGATAATGTGTTTGAGTAAATTTACTTCAATTCCAACAGCTGTATCGATATTGGTATTCAATAATCTTCCATCTAGCTTGAGCAAAGTTGGCATGCATGGGTAATTTTCACCTAAAGTAAAAAACGTGGGGAAAAAATTTATTATTAACCTGTCAAAAACTTTAAAATTTATATGGTTAAAATACTTTAAAATGGAGAACAAGTGCAACACATTTTTTTTGGACACAAAGAAAAAGGAGTGGTCATGATAGAAATAAAATGGATGGGCTAGGAGAAAAATGTGAAAACTGTTTTTTGGTTTTTTTACTTTTGCAACGGTCACCATTTTTCTCAAAATGCTCTTCAATTCAAATAAAAAAACATAACAAAAATATCATAAACTGGGAAAGAAAGTATAGAAGGGCATGTTAAAACGTGACGCGTTAACTCAGAGAAAAAGATTCTTAAAAACATCTAAAACTACAATCTTTATTAAGGATATTGGTTAAAAACAAACATTCAAACGTGAGGTGTTTGTGCAACTATTTAAAAAAAAAAAACACCTTCTCTCACCTGAAATCTGCCAAATTTCCTTTGTACAGTGCTACATAACCTGTAGGCGCTTTCCATTAAACTTTCACTCAAATCCTTCAGCTTTATATCACGTCATCCTCTTAGAGTGCATACAATTAAACATGACCTCTTTGCTTACTGTATTATGATGAACCTACATATATATTCCATTATACAAGTTACAAAACGTGTAAATGACCTCAGTCAGCCATTTTAGCAAAACATATAACCTATATTAAGGTGTGGTCAATCCCTTTGTGCTGGACTCAAACAAAGACCAGAGGAAAATAACTGACCACGCCTCTTTTGGGAAAATTTATAACTTATATTAAGGCAGATTGACGACGGCCATCACCTTGATACACTAGTTTTTTTATATATATCATACATCAACTTATCCATTTACAGTAAATCCAGCTCCCATGGTTCCTGCACCACGGCCCTGAGGTTTCTAGTTACGCGTCTGATATGGATCGTGGTTCTCAGACTAAGCAAGGTCAGTATAAGGAGCATGGTTCTCAGACAAAGCAGGGTCAGTATATGGAGCGTGGTTCTCAGACAAAGCAGGGTATAAATCTTATCACAAAGCGCTGGAGAAGTAGACTCCACGTCAAGGCAACGAGCAAGTGTGGCATACTGGCTTTAAACTCGGTGATTCCGCATCATCATGCCGCGCCCCGGGCTCCCAACCTGCCACGTGATCGCTCCGGGCCGGCATATCGCTCGGCACCTGGCCAGCGAGCATGGTGCTGCTGGTTGCTGGGCAGCTCCAGGGGCACGGGATGTGACACACATGTATGTGTATAATATAGAAGCAGAATAATGTCAAGCCCCGATAGATCTCATAGATCGTTAATGGATATGTCCACTAAAGTATACCTGTAGGAATTTGGTATGATCCAGGAATAGTAACCTTTAGGGAGAGAGTAGATCCACCAGTTTTAGGGTCGTGCAAGAGGTCCATTAGGATTTCTATGTTTACCATTTCTTATCAGTAACTCTTCTTGGCACATAGAGTGGTTCACTTCATATAGGAGGTTTATATGGTATATGAGAGAATCATTTTTCTTCCTGCTGTGGATTTTATGTGTTCATATATTGACATCACTGCTCTTAATAGTGCACTTTTATGGCCTGGTGCACTATAGTGGTCATATTAATTTATGATCCATGAGATCTATCAGGGCTTGACATTCTGCTTCTATATTATACACATACATTTGTAGGAATTTGGTAAATTCTCTTTTGTAGAATTTTAATATTCTCTTTATATTATCCTATTCAAATAAAATGTCAACTTATCTTATTAACCTCCCTGGCGGTCTAATTTTTTCAAAATTTCGTGTCTAAAAGTGTCTCAATTTTTTTTAAAGGAAACGTGGTTTTGTATATAGTTAGCCTGTAATAATTAGGAATCACGCACTGAAATCCGTGCAATCAAGAATCCTTACTGGTAAAATCCTTTATAAAAAAATAGTAAATACACTGAGTCCGATAGAGTTTGAAACACGACATAATAATTTATTATCCCAAAAATAATTATCCAAAATAATGGAAATAAATGATATTCAATAAAATACAACAAAAAACACTGAAATCTGTCTGAAAACAAGGGTGAGAGGATGTATGGTCTATTTCTTATGATTAGCGATCACACTACGAGGGACAGTGAGGGAGCCAGGAGGAGGTGAGTATGTATCCAGCCCAAGTGTGGCCCAAGTGAAATTTAACCCCGAGTCACATTCAGGAATACCGCCGGAGGTTAATGTGTCTTTTATATCTTAAATTGATCCCTCTAAAAGAACCATTTGTTCAGAAGCTTCTCTGAGCAAAACACCTCTACACCTCTTGTCTCTATTTTATGGTTATCTGTGTCTCGTTCCTGTTGATTATTGTAAAGCGCTGTGGAAACTGTTGGTGCCATATAAAGGATAGTAATCAGAATAATATAGGATTAGGGGGTGACGGGGAAATGAGGGAGGGAGGAAACACAGCATCAATAGGAGCGATGTCATGGTATGTGACTCGAGGCGCCGGCGCCGTAAACAGACAAAATATGGTGCCACTTCATTATAACATTCCGCCAACCCTTCTTTATTTATGGTTCCAGCCTTGATTTTACCTCTGTCATATAATATGTCCAGATTCCATGCAGTCCACGCCAGGTTTCCCTGGTCCTCTCCCAAACCTCAGGTGTGGACTGGGCCCAGACTCCCTTAAAAAGGGCACTCTGGGAATTCTTCTGTATTGACGTCTTTCATTGTGTATGACCTGCATGCAGTGCACTTCTACTCAGTCTGGATATCCCACTGTGATTAGGGTTGCCAGATCGGCCATGTTTTCAGTAAGTCTCCTTGTTCTGTCCTATATTCAGTAAGTCTCCTCGTTCTATCCTATATTCAGTAAATTAACGGGAGTCGTCCCAGAAGACTGGAAATTAGCTAATTTTGTGCCCATTTACAAGGGTAGTAGGGAGGAATCGAGGAACTATAGGCCAGTTAGTCTTACATCAGTAGTGGGGAAATTAATGGAAACCATGTTAAAGGAAAGGATTGTTGCAAATCTAAAAACACATAGATTACAGGATCAGAAACAACATGGGTTTACCTCAGGGAGATCATGTCAAACTAATCTTATTGACTTTTTTGATTGGGTAACTAAAATAATAGACACAGGTGGTGCAGTAGACATTGCTTATTTAGATTTCAGTAAGGTTTTTGATACTGTTCCGCATAGAAGGCTTATCAATAAATTGCAATCCTTGAGCTTGGATTCCAATATTGTTGAATGGATTAGGCAGTGGCTGAGTGACCGGCAACAGAGGGTTGTGGGAAATGAAGTTTATTCGGCGCAAGGTCTTGTTACCAGTGGGGTACCTCAGGGGTCAGTACTTGGACCCATTCTCTTTAATATTTTTATTAGTGATATTGCAGAAGGTATTAATGGAAAAGTATGTCGTCTTTTTGCTGATGACACAAAGATTTGCAACAGGGTTGACGTTCCTGGAGGGATCAGCCAAATGACAAATGATTTAGGTAAACTAAAAAAATGGTGGGAGCTGTGGCAATTGAGTTTTAATGTGGATAAGTGCAAGATAATGCACCTGGGATGTAAAAACCCAAGGGCTGAATATTTGATACAGTCCTAACCTCAACATCTGAGGGTTGGGATTTAGGGGTTATTATTGCAGAGGAACTAAGGGTAAGTAGTCAATGTAATAGAGCAGCAGGAAATGCTGGCAGAATGCTTGGTTGTGTAGGGAGAGGTATTAGCAGTAGGAAAAGGGAAGTGCTCATGCCACTGTACAGAGCACTGGTGAGACCTCACTTGGAGTACTGTGTGCAGTACTGGAGACCGTATCTCCAGAAGGATATAGACATCTTAGAGAGAGTTCAGAGAAGGGCTACTAAAATGGTGTACGGCTTGAAGGAGAAAAGTTACCAGTAAACGCTTAATGATCTTACCATGTATAGCTTGGAAAAAAGACGAGACAGAGGAGATATGATAGAAACATTTAAATACATAAAGGGAATCCACAAGGTAGAGGAAGGGAGTATATTTAAAAGGAAACAAAGTAGCAAAACAAGAGGACATAGTCTTAGATTAGAGGGGCAAAGGTTTAAAAGTAACATCAGGAAGCATTATTTTACAGAGAGGGTGGTGGATACATGGAACAGCCTTCCAGTAGAAGTGGTAGAGGCCAAAACAGTAATTGAATTTAAGCAGGCATGGGATAGGCATAAGGCTATCCTAAACAAAAGATAAATCCAGGTAAAGTATCCGTGTAATTGGGTAGACTAGATGGGCCGAAAGGTTCTTATCTGCCGAGATTTTCTATGTTTCTACGACTTTTGGTGAAAAAACCCCCCTGACATTTAAAAGAGACAGTGGTCTAAGTACATGTCCTGGGTGAAAACTGCCCAAGCGCTGCAAACCCCAGGAAAAGACATGGAGGAGCTGGTTAAGCACCTGATACAAGCCACAGTCGCTCAACAGCAGATCAGTGCACAGGCAGTTGCAGCCCAACAGGAGACCAATCGCCTGCTGGCTGAACAGATTGTAGTATTGCAAACCAGTGACGCAGCAAACCAGAAAGGTCCAGGAGGTTGTAGACACAGCAAGTAACCCTCAGAAGTCTGTGCAGCGGGCTCTGCAAAAGATGACCCCAGAAGACAGTGTGGAGGCTTACCTTTCCCTCTTTGAGAGAATTGCCACCCGTGAAGGGCTGCCTGAGGCAGACTGGGCAGATGTACTGGCCCCTTTCCTGATCGGTGAGTCTCAACAAGCATATTTCGACCTGGCCCCTGAATCTGCATGCGTTTATACAAAACTGAAAGCAGAGATTTTGGCTAGAATGGGAGTGACTGTTGCTTTAAGGGCAATACTGGTCCATGCCTGGCAATATGATCAGACCAAGCCTGCCCGTGACCAGCTATTTGCCCTGCTGCACCTCCTGAAGGACTGCTACAGCTGGAGAAACTTTCCCCACAGCAGCTCGTGGAGTGGGTTGCCCTGGACCGTTTAGTGCATGGCCTCCCCAAGGGACTGTATCGTTGGGTGACCCAAACAGAACCCCAAACCCTGGATGATATGGCTGCAGCAGTAGAGCGATACACCTGTGCTGAGGGTTTGTCTGGGGACCCTGCACCAACCAGAGAGGTGCGTCCTGGAACAAGGATGTTTACAGACACACACACTGTGTCTGCTCGGATGTAGGCTATTCCCAATAAAGGCACCGCGGCAACTAACCCCCAGAACTAGCTACTGGAACGAGAACCACGCAACGTAAGTTGCTGGTCCTGCCACCAACTGGCATCTGTCAGCCCAGTGTCCAAAGCGAGAGGAGCCCATGGAGTGCGATGTAAGCCGGCGCCGCTCCCTGTATGCCTTTGCGACCTGTGTCCACAAGTGAAAAACTACATGAGAGAGTCGTGCACGTTAATGGTATAAAGGTTGTTGCCCTCCTTGACTCTGGATGTGTCGTTAACCTGCTTAGAGCAGACAAACTGCAGGGAAAGCTGGTCCCTAAAGAGTACGTGGGGGTCATTTGTGTACATGGTGATGAAGACTACCCTGTAGCCCTGGTAACCCTGTCTACCTCAGTGGGAACTGCTTTGTTGAAAGTTGGGGTGATGCCGGGGTTAGACCACGACCTGTTGATTGGACGTGACTTCCCTCTGTTCTGGAACTTGGATGAACAAAAAGGTACAGGGTTCTGAATCCTCCCAAAAAAAGGATGACACACTTGTGCTTGCTGAATCTGAACCGGGTCCCTTAGAAGCAAATTCCTCTGACCCCGACCTCGGTGACCTAGGAGGTATCCCGGGAAGATTTTCTGAGTGCACAGATGAGGGACCTCACTCTTATCCCTGCCAGAGACCAGGTCACTGTATTAAATGGTGAAGCCCAGCAACCTGGGGCAAATGATCGGTTCCCACATTTTGCTGTAAATGCCGATTTACTGTACAGGGTAACAAAAGAAAATGCTAAAATGATTGAACAACTGGTGGTGTCCAAGCCTTTTAGGTGCATCGTGCTACAGTTGGCTCATGCTCATGTGTTTCTGGTCATCTTGGGGCGATTAAGACTCAGGAACAGGTCTTACAATGATTTTTTTGACCTGGAGTGTACTGGGAAACTAAGGACTTCTGTGAGTCCTGCCCGACCTGCTAAATAACCGCCCCAACGCCCCATTTTCGGAGTCCTTTGGTGCCACTTCTGATTATTGAAGTGCCATTTCAACGCATAGCAATGGACTTGGTCGGCCCCTTAGTCAAGTCTGCTAGGGGGCACCAATACACCTTAGTAGTCCTTGATTATGCCACCAGGTATCCTGAAGCAGTCCCCATAAGGAACATGTCTTCCAGGATCATCGCACGGGAGTTGTTTCAGATGTTCACAAAAACAGGACTCCCGTCTGAGATTCTGACTGACCAAAGAACACCCTTTATGTCTAAGATAATGAAAGAACTGTGCGAACTGCTCAGAATTAAACATTTGCGGACTTCAGTATATCATCCGCAAACTGATGGTTTAGTCGAGTGCTTTAACAAAACCCTGAAGGGGATGCTTAAGAAAGTGGTTAAGAAGGATGGCCCGGATTTGGATTTATTACTACCCCATTTAATGTTTGCAATACAAGAGGTACCCCAGGCATCCACGGGGTTCTCACCATTTGAGCTGGTTTATGGAAGACACCCCTGTGGATTACTAGACATAGTTAAGGAGACTTGGGAGCAAGAAACCCCACCTTATCAGAGTGTAGTAGAGCATGTTGAACAAATGCAGGATCGAATGGCGAACGTAATGCCCATAGTAAGGGAGCATTTGCAGGTTGCACAGGCGACTCAAATTGCATACTGGCACAGGTCCCCCTGATTATTGGTACAGGCCCCCAGCCCCCATAGTAGATACTCACCAATACAACTCCCAGGCAGCAGATCTGGCTCAGGTTCTTCCGTGCTCATTGCTGGGTCTTCCGCTCTCTCTCACCAAACCAGCGTGCCTTCCCAGTCCCAAGTTATGAGTGTGGGAGGCACGCAGGCACCGCACAGTTCCGATGGACAAGCTGAGGAAGAAGGGGGCATCGGCCCGATGGGTCAGTCTGCCCCACTCCCCCGCATTTAATTTCCACTCGCCGAATGTAAGTGGAAATTTTGAGGGCTGCATAAAGTCATTTGCTGACTGTAATACTTGTATTGTAATTTAAGATCAATTCAATAGTTGATATATCAATTCAATATAGATTCAAATTTGATTACTAAATAAAACCTCAATTGATCAAACTTTTATGATGAAACAGTATAACAAATTAAATTCATTAGATACTGTTTAGAATTCGTTTCAAATCGATTCGTTATTTTGGAAGTACTTCCGAAACATGAATTAGCTTAATTCGTTATGAATTGAAAATCGTTGCGAAACGAATGCACACCTCTACTCGAGCTTCATCTTCTTGTTCTTCTACTGGAACTGGTTGCTGGTGCGGTAGATGCCCTGGTCTCGCAGGTCATTGGAGTTGAAGACATCCTGCTAATGGAGGCAGCTCTCCAGCTCCATCTGCACTGACTCGTAGCCCCAAAGGTGGAGGAGCTCCATCACCTCCGGGTCTGACCAGTTACTGCCGCGCTCGTACTTTTTACCATGGAAATCCATGTCCACCACAAGATGGCACAAAAAACAACGCATATTTTATTCGATGCAATTCGGTGGTTTTCACTGACGTACGATAACTGCTTCAGCGACTCCAATTTTTGCAAATTATGGCGACCACTGAAATCATGTTTTATTGATGGACCCAGACACATTATATATATCGTTATTTTCATCAGACTTGGCAGATTCAGAATATATCATTATATGTATACGTCATGTCCTGACAGAATGCTGTAACTAAAGATGTAAAAAAATACAAAATATGGAAATTTCCATTCTGATTTTTTTGCGGGGAGTTTCAGCCGGTAATAACAGATTCTGCAGGTGTGGTATCAGCTCCAGTTTCAAGCTGTGGTTAACATTTTCGTTGCCGCAGCGGTGCAGTAATGTACCGACTGGGGGGGGGGTCTGGCTAGACATGGCAGGATGGAAGGGTTAAACTGAACTCAACAGGGGAAATACAAGACATGGAGGAGACCAGGAGACAGACAGGATAAAGCTAGGACACAATAAGGAAATAGCTTAAACTGAGGGCACAGATAGGACTGATAATAAAACAGAATGCAGAACAAACTAGACTAGACTATAAATCACTAGGAGGCTTGGATCAGAAAGAGTACCTAACAGGATGATCTCCAGAACAAATGAGGCAGTGTCCTTCATTGGGCGCTGCCTGCTTTTAAGCACATGAGTTCATTAGCAATTCAGTCCAGGTGTGTATGTCCAGGCTAGACGTCAGGAAGTGACTGAATATCCAGAACTAAGGTGCATAGTTCAAAGAAGCCAGAGGTGGCGCCAGATACACTTAAAGTCCAGAACTTCACTGGCAATGTCCACCTCAGCCAGAGGGGGTGCAGGACGTAACAGGTAATTAGTGTTTCTACAAGTAAGGTGTTACTAAGTCCTACCACCAATTACTATTTGTGCCACACGTGTTAAGTATAGGACGTGCAAAGAACAGTAAGCCCGCTGGAACAGATATTACCGACGCACTAATGGGTTCATTTAACCAGTTAGCATTCGGGACGTGATCGGGCCGGCCTGCGGTGACCTTATTTAACCCAGCATTAAGGCTCACGTATGGAAACGCTAACGGTAAGGAGGTGATAGGGCCTGGAATATATAACCATAGGGGTTTTCGGTGATAAAACGTGTGAAAATAAACTTACACCATGTGAAGGATTCAAATTTACATTTAATTTAACCCTTTCCCTGCAGAGGACACGCTCAGCGCATCCTGCCGCATGTGCATTTAGCAGCGGAGGACACGCTCAGCGCATCCTGCCGCATGTGCACGTCGCTGCGGAGGACGCGCTCAGCACGTCCTCCCTTTGCAGTGGCGATCGGCCAGGATTCCATCCGATCGCAGCAGCCCCCTGGTGCGGGCTGACCTCCTCGATGTCAGCCCAGCCTCCAGGAGGGAAAGTTAGACGTCATCGCGCCAGCGCGATGATGTATAATACAGGCACCCCAACCGCCAGTGGGGGAAAGGTACCTGAAGGGGGGGGGGGGGGGGGAGATCCCTTTGATGTCGGCCAAGCTTCCGGGATATCCCCCTGACGACTGGCATCATCGCGCATTGCACGATGACGTTAGTTCTGCAATTAACCCCTAGCTGCCACCTATGGTGGAGATAAGGGGTTCATTGGAACCCCCGATCTCCCGATCCGTGGCAGCTAGGGATTAAGTTTGGTATCATTCGAAAGGCCAGAGCATGGCTGTTCGAATGATACCAAACATGACCATGTAAAATGTAAAAATAAAAAAAAAGTGTTTTCTTGTTTTATTAATACAGCAATATTGTTCTCAATTCAATTATAATGTGAACAATGAAGCTGCACTAATGATTTTTTCTATGGGTGTGTTTGCTAGAAAACACGTTATTTTAACCAAAAAAATGTAACGAGTCCCCATTTCTAATTTTTTTAACAAGCACACCCCATAGAAAATATAACCGAAAAGGCTCGCTCGATAAAATGTGAAAAAAACCCACTTTACACAATGTAGAGGATTGAAAATTCATTTGTTATAATGACATGGCGTATACATATAAAAATGATATATTATGAATCTGCCAAGTCTACCCGAAAGAACGATATATAATATGTCTAGGTTGTATAATAAAATGTGACTTCAAAACCGTGTTTAAACATGAAGAGCGAAACCAGTGAAAATGAGCTCAGCACAGAGGTGTAAAAATGGCTCAGCAGTGAAAGGGTTAATATGTACTTGTTATTCCTTTTCCAGTTTATCTTTTGAACACTCTGTATATTTATAAATGCTTTTCAACTTATGAGTCCTCACCTGCTCAATAAGAAACGTCCAGCAGGTAAAACATTTCCCATTATATGAACAGAAATGAAGAAATTCTGTCTTTATCCCATGTGAATCATTTCATGTCTTGAAAGATTTGAAGCCTGGGTAAAACACCTCCCACATTTAGTGCATTGAAATGTTTTTCTCTCTGGCGAGTGTTTCCGTTTATTCTGTGCAAGATGTGAGGCCCAAATGAAACATTTCCCACATTCCGTGCTCATAAATGTTTTTTTCTGCTGTGAATCTTTTTATGGCTTGCAAGATGTGAAGCCTGACAGAAACATTTCCCACATTCAGTACACTTATGTGGTTTTACTCCCGTGTGAATCTTTATATGGTCTGAAAGAGTTGAGGCGTGAGAGAAACATTTCCCACATTCAATGCATTTAAATGGTTTTTCTCCTGTGTGAGTCCTTTTATGGTCTGAAAGAAATGAGGCGCGAGAGAAAGATTTTCCACACTCTGCGCATTTAAATGGTTTTTCTCCTGTGTGAATCCTTTTATGGCCTGAAAGAGAGGAGGCTTGAGAGAAACATTTCCCACACTCAGTGCATTTAAATGGTTTTTCTCCTGTGTGAATGTTTTTATGCTGCTTGAGTTTTGAGGCTTGAATGAAACACTTCCCACATTCGCTGCAAATAAAAGGCTTTTCTCCTGTGTGAATCTTTTTATGGTATGAAAGAGATGAGACTTGAGAGAAACATTTCCCACACTCAGTGCATTTAAATGGCTTTTCTCCTGTGTGAATCTTTTTATGGTATGAAAGAGATGAGGCACGAGAGAAACAATTTCCACACGCTGTGCATTTAAATGGTTTTACTCCTGTGTGAATCCGTTTATGTCTTGCAAGATATGAGGCATAGATAAAAGATTTCCCACAGTCAGTGCATTTGAATAGTTTTTTTCCTGTGTGAATCCTCTGATGCTTTTTAAGAGCAATTTGGTCTGTAAATTTCTTCCCACATTCAGTACAAGAGTCTGGTTGTTCTTTAGTGTAATCTTGTTGTTGTGTGAGGGCCGGCTTCATCGTAAAATTCTCTCCAATAAACATTGTTGAAAATGGTTCTTCTCTGCCCTTTGTTTCATGTATCACAGGGTCAGACTCAGAATATGAGACTTTCCCCATTTCAGAAGAAGGCGCTGAATGTCCTTTATAAACTGAATTCTGAGTAAGGGGATCTGTATAATATATCCTGTGATCTGGCTTTCTGGATTCTATTAAGGACTCGCTATGGTTTATTTCCACTGGGTTTGGATTGGATTTTACATATTCTCCATTATTATCAGCTGAGCATTCAGTCTGTGTATGTTCTGGGGGTTCATACATGTCGCTGTCTGGGAGATTTCCTTCTCCATATGTGGCGATTCCTCCTTAATGTCAGTAGATGGATATTCAGTCTGTGTATGTTCTGGGAGGGGAGAAATGTCAGGATGTGAGATATCTCCTTCTCCATGTGACTCGGATTCTGCCCCTGTATAAGTAGAGGTATATTGTGTCTGTGTATGTTCTGGGGGTTCATACATGTCGCTGTCTGGGAGATTTCCTTGTCACATGAGGCCGGTTCCTCCTTAATATCAGGGGGTGAATATTCTGGGGGTTCTGTGATTGGATAAATCTCTTTCTCTGGGACGTGTCTTTCTTCAGACGCCAGAGATTCTCGCTCTGTGTATGTTGCAGATTCAGCTCGTCCTTTTCTCGTCTTGTTCAGATCCTTTTCCACATTATTGCTTAGAATTTCACTTCCATTTTCACATCCAATATCCCATAAAGAAACCGCAGCGTGAAATTCACCCCATACAGATTTATCTATTGGAGGGAAAATCACATGAACACGTGAGACGTTCATTCAGGACACGTCTATTACACGGCACAGCCAACATTTCAGGGATTATTGGGACACGTTGCTCTGGGATTGGACACAAACATTATGAGAATTAAAGCATCTCTTACCCCGTGTAATAACAGGCTGGTGATCCTCCATCATGACGTCCTCATAGAGCTCCTTGTGTCGCTCCACATACTCCCACTCCTCCATGGAGAGATAGACAGTGACATCCTCACAGCGTATAGGAACCTGACACACACAATGACACAGTCACCATCCAGACACATGCCTTGGTGTTGGCGTATAATGTCCCATTCCCAGCAGCCTCACCTCTCCAGTCAGCAGACGGATGATCTGATTGCTCAGCTCCAGGATCTTCTCATGGTTTTGCTCATGGATTCCTGAGTGAGGTGGAGGCTCCGTATTGAAGCTTTGGCTCCTGCCGTGTCCTTCTGATATTTGGTGACGGCTGCTGTCACTGACCATCTCATGGATCTTCACCACCATATGACCCTAAACATTGAGAGTGACCCAATATAGAGAGGTATAAACATGTCGCCCCCGGGCCCCCCATGCTTTTGTGTATGTGTCAGTGTGTTATCTCCATAGTGTGCTGTATGGTGCGCTGGAACCTTTATTTACACATGAATCTACTACTGATCTGCCTCTGAAATGTCTCCTGGGTCACACAGCTCCAGGGGGATTTAATATCAGCAGGAATATGGAATCTCATGGAATCTCTTACCTCTCCAGTCAGCAGAAAGATCATCTCCAGAGTTAGATCCAGGATCCTCTGGCTCAGCGGATCCCTGGCTGTGAGTGGATTCATTATCACAGGTTACCTGGACGGCGGAATCTTGTGGAGGAACGATTAGAGGAAGCACAATGTGTCTGGAATCACACAGGAATATTCTGCTCAGTTTCTTCCAATTAACGAGATATTACAATCTGCCACCAGAGAAGCGAGAATCCAAAACGGACTCAACTTTAAATTCAGGATTCCCATGTAGCAAGATAAGGGGTGGAGGAGAGGACTCTGGGAGGGTAAAACGGTTACACAATAGAGGTTTCAATAATGACACATGGAAGGAGTCGGGGACACAAAGGGGTTGGTGGCAGCTGCTGAGCATAAGAAACAGGATTGATACATCCAAGAATCATGTAAGGACCTATGAAACACGGAGCAAACTTTAGGGAAGAAACCTTCAATCTGATGTGTCGTGTGCTAAACCAAACCCCATCGCCAACGTGATAAAGCGGAGAAGGTCTGTGTCTGAGATCAGACGAACGTTTCTGAGACTGCAAAGCAGATTCAAGATTCACTCGGATCTTGTCGCATGTGGATCGTACATTGAGCAAGTGGTTCTCCAACACCGGAATTTCCTGAGAGGCAAAAGAGGACAGAAAAACGTTAGGACGCATTCCTGTAACCACTTTGAAAGGGGTGAATTTGGTAGAGTGGGAAGTGGCATTTTGTAGGGGGGGGGGACGAGCCGGCTGCCGGGCAGGAGGAATGAAGCGCCGAGGTCCACCAGCTGCAAGAACGAATGATTGAGGTCTGACAATCCTGAGCTCTATATATGAGTATACGGGAATTAGAGGATCCTGAGCTATATATGAGTATACGGGAATTAGAGGATCCTGAGCTCTATATATGAGTATACGGGGAATTAGAGGATCCTGAGCTCTATATATGAGTATACGGGGAATTAGGGATCCTGAGCTCTATATATGAGTATACGGAGAATTAGTGGATCCTGAGCTCTATATATGAGTATACGGGGAATTAGAGGATCCTGAGCTCTATATATGAGTATACGGGGAATTAGCGGATCCTGAGCTCTATATATGAGTATACGGGGAATTAGAGGATCCTGAGCTCTATATATGAGTATACGGGGAATTAGCGGATCCTGAGCTCTATATATGAGTATACGGGGAATTAGAGGATCCTGAGCTCTATATATGAGTATACGGGGAATTAGCGGATCCTGAGCTCTATATATATATGAGTATACGGGGAATTAGAGGATCCTGAGCTCTATATATGAGTATACGGGGAATTAGTGGATCCTGAGCTCTATATATGAGTATACGGGGAATTAGCGGATCCTGAGCTCTATATATGAGTATACGGGGAATTAGAGGATCCTGAGCTCTATATATGAGTATACGGGGAATTAAGTGGATCCTGAGCTCTATATATGAGTATACGGGGAATTAGCGGATCCTGAGCTCTATATATGAGTATACGGGGAATTAGCGGATCCTGAGCTCTATATATGAGTATACGGGGAATTAGAGGATCCTGAGCTCTATATATGAGTATACGGGGAATTAGCGGATCCTGAGCTCTATATATGAGTATACGGGGAATTAGAGGATCCTGAGCTCTATATATGAGTATACGGGGAATTAGAGGATCCTGAGCTCTATATATGAGTATACGGGGAATTAGAGGATCCTGAGCTCTATATATGAGTATACAGGGAATTAGAGGATCCTGAGCTCTATATATGAGTATATGGGAATTAGAGGATCCTGAGCTCTATATATGAGTATACGGGGAATTAGAGGATACTGAGCTCTATATATGAGTATACGGGGAATTAGTGGATCCTGAGCTCTATATATGAGTATACGGGAATTAGCGGATCCTGAGCTCCATATATGAGTATAGGGAATTAGAGGATCCTGAGCTCTATATATGAGTATACGGGGAATTAGAGGATCCTGAGCTCTATATATATGTATACGGGGAATTAGAGGATCCTGAGCTCTATATATGAGTATACGGGGAATTAGAGGATCCTGAGCTCTATATATGAGTATACGGGGAATTAGAGGATCCTGAGCTCTATATATATGATACGGGAATTAGAGGATCCTGAGCTCTATATATGAGTATACGGGGAATTAGAGGATCCTGAGCTCTATATATGAGTATACGGGGAATTAGCGGATCCTGAGCTCTATATAAGTATACGGGGAATTAGAGGATCCTGAGCTCTATATATGAGTATACGGGGAATTAGAGGATCCTGAGCTCTATATATGAGTATACGGGGAATAACGGATCCTGAGCTCTATATATGAGTATACGGGGAATTAGAGGATCCTGAGCTCTATATATGAGTATACGGGGAATTAGCGGATCCTGAGCTCTATATATGAGTATACGGGGAATTAGCGGATCCTGAGCTCTATATATGAGTATACGGGGAATTAGCGGATCCTGAGCTCTATATATGAGTATATGGGGAATTAGCGGATCCTGAGCTCTATATATGAGTATACGGGGAATTAGAGGATCCTGAGCTCTATATATGAGTATACGGGGAATTAGCGGATCCTGAGCTCTATATATGAGTATACGGGGAATTAGTGGATCCTGAGCTCTATATATGAGTATACGGGCAATTAGAGGATCCTGAGCTCTATATAGAGTATACGGGGAATTAGCGGATCCTGAGCTCTATATATGAGTATATGGGGAATTAGAGGATCCTGAGCTCTATATATGAGTATACGGGGAATTAGAGGATCCTGAGCTCTATATATGAGTATACGGGGAATTAGCGTATCCTGAGCTCTATATATGAGTATACGGGGAATTAGCGATCCTGAGCTCTATATATGAGTATACAGGGAATTAGTGGATCCTGAGTTGTATATATTTTACAGAGCGCTAAACACAGAGGACACAGCAGCTTTTCCATGTGTCTGCTCTGTGGGAGCCATCTTTATGGAGTCTCCTAATACATTTCTAGCACAATAATAAATCCAATCTTCCCCTAATATCTGTATATTAAGACACACAATCCCAGCTCTGACCTGCAGCCTGGATCCTCCTTTCAGTGTTTATTTCTCTGCTACCGGAAGTGATTTCAAAGATTCAGACCTTTTCCTCTTCTGTACAGGAAGTTCTATGGTAGAGTTCAAAACACACGAGACAAACTCTGTCTGTATAGTTGTCTCCTGTAATGGGCACATTGTTAGAGACATGTACTGTTGGATGACACTGTGCAGTGTGCCGTTTATCTCTTGTGTTTAGAGCTCATGCTTATGATAATTAGGAGGCTGGAGTCACATGACACATGCTCAGGTCACATGGGTTATCAGGATGCATTTCCCATGAAGCTCTAGGTCTGGGAGAGGAGACACAAAGTGCAGTCAGGACGCCGGCGCCTCGTGTCACGGACTCGTAAAGCGGAGTCACATACCATGACGTCGCTCCTATTGATGATTTTTATTTCCTCCCTCATTTCCCTGTCACCCCCTCCCCTATATTATTATTAGCATTTATATGGCGCCAACAGTTTCCGCAGCGCTGTACAATAACCAAAGGGAAGAAGACACAGATAAAGATAAGATGGAGACAAGAGGTGTAGAGGGTCCTGGTCATAGGAGCTTACAATCTAGAAGGATGGGGTGGAGGAACACAAGGGGAGCTTTATGCACCTCTCCTCCTTTTCCTGGTTATTTCTGGGTGTTTTCGCTATACTGTGACGCTGCTTCCACACCCGAATCACCGTGACGGGTAACAAGGCCTCTCATAGAAAGCTGGTTTCTGTCTCACCGTGATTCACCCAGAATGATTTCTCCCTCTTTGTGACGGATTACCTAGTGGTTGATATGAGGCCGCCATATACCACGGCCACTGACAGCGACACTGATATGTTGTATTATGCCACATTCTAGAGCAGGGGTCTCAGTCTCACGGCCCCCCAGATGTTGCCTACATTTCCCAGAATCCTTTCTTAACCAGGACTTGTCAGGGTGGTATCCGGCGTGAAGCAGAATGGGACCCATGGTACGGGGTGAGAAGCCCAAAAGGTAGGGGTGCTGCCGGCTAGATTACAGACAGACTGAAATTAAGACGTCACACTGCAAATAAACTGGCATATATAGAGTAGCACGGTATACATATATATTTACAGAAGTTCGTAATGCGAGAAACGCGCAGCGGAAAAGAAAAAGGAATTTTAACCCCTTCGTTGTTGGAATGTGAGTCCCGCACAGGTTGTGTCCCAAGAAGGTGTGCGTGTATGCGTGTGTTGGTACCTGGGTACAAGATTCAACTGGCCAGTGAATGATTTCAATGTGTCTTCGACTAGTCACGTTGGGGCCCTGTAGGTTTAGACTAGGGATGAGCTGTTCGGGTTCGGGGTTCGACCCGAATTTAGCCTCTTCGAGCAGATCGCGAACACCGAACATTTCCGGGTGTTCGCCGCATTTTCGACCACAATGGACCACAATGCATTTTCCCACTGGCCTGAAGCTCGTAATTGGCTACAGCCTTGCACTTGACCACAGGTCTGGTGCAAGACTGGTTGAACACTATGCCAATCACCGCTCAGAGTCCTGATTGGGCAAATTTTACCCAATCATGGGCTCACAGAGCTAAGTCCCGCAGCACACTATATAAGGTTTCCACGCAGCGCTTCTGCACGCATTTCAGAGGAGATTTCAAAGGAGAAAGGGTCGTTACATTTCCTTCATGGCACACTGGGTAACTCTGATTGCAGCTGGGAGGGATCCAAGACAGGGCTCTGCCACGCTACTGGGGTGGTCTGGGGGGGTCTCATTTCGACCAAATATCAGGGAATTTAGGTGATGTGTGTCTTGTCACTGTGCCAGCAAGTTTTTTTGGGGTTTACAACTTTATTTAAAACATTTGTGAAGCATGGGATAAACACCGGACACTTGGGTACCACGTGCTTGAGGCGACATATGAACCAAGTGCCACACATCCCGTTGGCGCAAAACTTTGCGTAGCTCCTCCTCCTCCTCATCTGTCTCTACCCACAATGTATGTCCTGCCATGTCATTGCCTACAACCTCCACCGACAGGGATGATGCTACAGTAATGGATGTACCAGCAGGTCCTTCCTTACAATGTGACATCATCCCAGTAGCTGAAGATTTACGCAGTCAGATTACGTTGCCGCAACTGCTGCAGCGAAAGAAAAAATATAGTCCCAACCATCCCCAAGCACAGCGTCTAAATGCCAGCTTAGCAAAAGTACTCGCATTGCAGCTGCTGCCTTTCCAGCTGGTGGACTCTGTTCCCTTCCGTGAATTTGCTGAATGTGCTGTACCACAGTGGCAGGTTCCAAAATGCCATTACTTTTCCGCAAGGCCATTCCAGCACTATACCAGCATGTGGAAGACAATGTTATCCAGTCATTGGGAAAGGCAGTCAGCAGCAAGGTGCATGTCACTTTAGACACGTGGTCCAGCAAACATGGACAGGGTCGTTACATTTCCTTCATGGCACACTGGGTAACTCTGATTGCAGCTGGGAGGGATCCAAGACGGGGCTCTGTGCTGGAGCTTGTTCATCCCAGCTTGTGTGCCCAGAAACAGAAGGGCTTGTGCGTGGCTGGGAGGAGGAAGTGCACGATACGGTCATCCTCATTGACCAGGAAGACTTGGCAGCTAATGCCACCTCCAACCTACGCTGCATGGGCTCCTTAATGATACAAAGCCTGCTAAAGGACCCCAGGATTCGTGCTATCAAGGAGAGGGATCATTACTGGTTGGCAACCGTTCTTGATCCACGATACAAGGGGAAAGTTGCAGAGCTCATCCTGCCCGCACAGAGGGAGCATAGGATGACAAAACTTGAGGACGCTCTAAAGCGACACTTGTGTAACACCTTTCCAGGCACTGGTAGATTACCAAGTGCTGACACACGTGCTTCTGAGGCTGCAGGTGATCAGAGGAATAGCGGTGAAGGCCAGGGCCGCTTGACTGATGCTTTTTTAAATTTTTTTAGTCCACGACGCCCAAGGACGTCAAATGTAGGCACCCATTGCCAGCGTCTTCACCATATGGTGCAGGACTACCTAGGGGCAAGGGCAGACCTGGATACCTTTCCAGCAGATGATCCACTGGCTTACTGGGTGTTGAGATTGGATCGCTGGCCAGAACTTAGCCAATATGCTATGCAGCTACTAGGTTGCCCTACATCTAGCGTGCTTTCTGAAAGGACGTTCAGTGCCACTGGAGGTTTTGTCACAGACAAAAGAGTGCGTCTGTCCACCGACTCTGTAGACCGGCTGACATTTATAAAAATGAATCAGTCCTGGATCAGCAGCTATCAATCCCCTGATGCTTAAGTAATGGAATAGATAGGGGATGTCCTCTTCTGCATTCACAAAACCTCCAGCACTGAACTCTTCCACAATACCACAAAAGGGTTACGGTGTGAAGGCACTTGCTGCCATGAAAGGCACAATATTTGGCTGCACTGACGCCTGTGCCAGATTTATATCATTTTATTTTTTTGAACCTCAGGGTCCAACCCTGCACTCTTCCACAATACCACAGAGGGGTTACTGTATGATGATACTTGCTGACCTGGCATAAAAGGCACAATATCTGGGAGCACTGACGCCCATTAACAGATAAAAAAAAACACTTTTCAATATAGGACCACATGGTCCACCCCTGCACTCTTACACAATACCACAGAGGGGATAGGCTAGAGTCAGATGAGTGCATTTTCTACGGACTGTGCGTCTGTGCAGTACGGACGTACTTACTGACTGTGAAGGCAAGGTAGTGGCCAGTGCCACACAGTCCGTTTTTTTCACTGATGTAGCAGGGAAAATAAATTACAATGAAAGAACATTCTGTCCGTCAAAAATGCTGGACGTATAAATGCAGTCCGTCTGACCTTGTTGCATCACTCACACACAAAGCTATGCGGACGTTGTGGACGTGGCACACTCTGCACGTCCGTTCTAGCAGTATTACGTTCTTGCCTAACCTGCATCCGTTTGCAGCGTCCGTCAGCCCCCGCACTTCTGTGTGGACGTACTTCGTGTGTGGGGCTCCATTTAACACAATTGTATGCTATCACGGACGTACTTATGTGCAGGCAACACAGACGTTAACACTGTGTTCGTCTGACCCCAGCCTTATGGTATGATGATACTTGCTGCCCTGGCAGTCTTGCACCAAAGGCAGAATATCTGGGTGCACTGACGCCTTAACCAGATGCATATTTTTTTAATATAGGACGGCAAGGTCCACCCCTGCACTCTTCCACAATACCACAGAGGGGTTACTGTATGATGATACTTGATGGCCTGGCATTAAAGGCACAATATCTGGGTGCACTGACGCCCATTAACAGATAAAAAAAAAAAAATTCAATATAGGACCAACCACATGGTTGTCAGACCTTTTTAGATATAAAATTTCTATAACGCAGGAATGTTTAAATTTGGGGCCAGGAATTGCGCCACGCAAACAACTTGTCTGCGTCGTTAAATATAACAAGAACAAGAGATAAGCTAAACTCGTTAGTGTTACGCATACACGAAAGGACATTTAACATTGATCAAAGACGGTCTAATGGACTCTGTTTATTTTATTTATTTGTTACAACCAAACAGGGTTTAGATCAAATGGTTTAAAAGTAAGGGAACACAATGACAACTAAGATAAAAATCTCAGTATTGTGTTTATTTCGTCACATCGAAACTCTGAAAGACCACGTAAACATGGAACAATAGGTTGCCCAATAAAGAAAAAAAACCCAAAGAAGGTTAAATGGCTTGGGTAAACCAGCTTGCTATTCGGCAATATGTACTATATGGTATGAGAATATTTATTAGTTAGAACTGATGATTTTAGCATCTTATAAAAACAGAGGCCCTACCACATTTAGTTGATCATCACAAATGTCTGGTGTACTAATCCGCATGAAGCCAATTAAGTCGGGTAACGTGTGACTGTTAAAAACGATACCACGAATCAATGAATGGATATCCCCTCACATACACATCCCTGTGGATATAAGTAAAGGGGGCACACACGCCGTGGCGAAGTATGCTGGCGATGCCACAATAGAAATAAATTTTAATTTGTTAATAAAATCTATGGAGTCCCGGGATATAGGAATAAAACGACCCCAAACCAGTAAAAGATTGGCCAAGCCCATAAAGTGATTCCTGCAGAAGGTTGATGGTTGATCTGAGAGCGCCATCTGCTGGCCAGGTAACATAACACCTGGACAGACCCCTGGAGTTGATGAATATATATCCTCCAATCAAATGAGGCCACATAGTGATGGGCTAGATCTAAAACTGGGCGGAAGACCACTATATAGAGAGGACACTCCAGAGCAAGAGAGGACACACACAGAGAAAAGCTTGGGGAGAGACCTGAGGGACGCTTGGAGGGAAGAAAGGCAATCACCATCGGCCGCCCCTTTAAGACCGACCACACCCTAATCTTCCCCCACTCTATCTTCACTAACCAGATGGTAAAGTATACCTGAATAATATGATATCTATTTTCTAATTGCACAGTCCTGACTTTAGATGTCCATCACAAACTAAAGGAATATAAATAAATTATTTTGCTGTTTGAGCCTAATAATCAGTAGAATAGAAATTCTGCCTTTACAGTTCACTGCAGAGGACTGCTAAGGGAGAAACCTATTACCGGTTGCATACTTGAGCCATAATTTAGTGAAATTATTTATATTCCAAGAATACTGTTTGTGGACACCTAAAGATCAATTATATACCTATGGTGAGATACGCTGGGACCGTGAAATAGCTTTTATATGTCAAGTACTGTCCGCCCCATTCGTAACCTAGCATAACTCCTTCCATATCCATCTTGCAGCCCTTCCGAATGAATGCATGCACTGTAAGTCATTAAGAAGCGTTAGGTTAACGTATATCGAATGAAGTGCTGTGATTGATCTGTGGAAGAGATAGGCTCCCTATCGAGTGTGTTATGTATCTCCCTGAAGGAAGTTGCATTTAGTGAATAGGCCCCCACAATAATAAATTGTGCTGCAGGTGATGCCCAGTAACTGAGTGTTTATCTTAGCCAGGTGGAGGATTGGTTTATAATGGGAAAGGTTTAAGTGAATAGAATAGAGCTTGGTGTTTAAGAATTGAGGCGTGTATATCCGTGGTGCGGTCTATAAACCTAAAATATCTGTCCATTAGATTATCACGTGTCGCAGTATCGCTACTAATCACAATCTGTAATCACTTGTAAATTGTAGTTTGCTAATCCGTTGATAACATACGATTGTATGAAACTTGACGTGTGAATAAATTTTGGTTTGAATTGTTTTACCGTTACGCAGTCTCATATCTTTATTGATTTAATTGTGTTTAAAAATATCTAGAGAGCATCAAAAGAACTCGGGATAACGCGCCATATATTTGTTAAGACGTATATTCATTGATTGGTTATTAATCCCTATCTTAGGGGTTAAATACCAATTTATACCACTGGTATTGGAGGCACTGTCAATAATATATATATATCTATGTATATCAACAATAAGAAAAATATGCGTCATAATTAATATATCCCTGACCTATTAAAGAAGTCAATAATCTCCAACATAGTCCACCCCTGAACTCTTCCACAATACTACAGAGGGGTTACTGTATGATGATACTTCATGGCCTGGCATTAAAAGCACAATATCTGGGTGCACTGACGCCCATTAACAGATAAAAAACTTTTCAATATAGGACCACATGGTCCACCCCTGCACTCTTCCACAATACCACAGAGGGGTTACTGTATGATGATACTTGATGGCCTGGCATTAAAGGCACAATATCTGGGTGCACTGACGCCCATTAACAGATAAAAAAAATAATTCAATATAGGACCAACCACATGGTCCACCCCTGAACTCTTCCACAATACTACAGAGGGGTTACTGTATGATGATACTTCATGGCCTGGCATTAAAGGCACAATATCTGGGTGCACTGATGCCCATTAACAGATAAAAAAAACACTTTTCAATATAAGACCACATGGTCCACCCCTGCACTCTTCCACAATACCACAGAGGGGTTACTGTATGATGATACTTGCTGGCCTGGCATTAAAGGCACAATATCTGGGTGCACTGACGCCCATTACCAGATCAAAAACATTTCAATATAGGACCACATGGTCCACCCCTGCACTCTTCCACCATACCACAGAGGGGTTACTCAGGGGTCAAGTCCTGGGAAAAAAAGTGAGGGAACTCACCCACGAATTCCACAACCCCTATTACCTGAAGAAAATATATATATATATATATATATCACGAGTATAGCAGTGCGTGCCGGTGATACCATTTTTATTGGGTTAACTTTACATTTAAAAGACAAGCTTTCAAGAGTGTAAACTGGAAACTATACTGATCAGTGAAAGGTATCACTACGTACAGGTACACTCGTGATTGTGGCAACTGGACTAACGCATTATATATATATATATATATCTATCCAGGCACAGACCCCCAGAATAATATACACAGTGCTGAACCCCCATAATAATATACACAGCGCTGAACCCCCAGAATAATATATACAACACTGTGCCCCCAGAATAATATACACAGCGCTGAGCCCCCAGAATAACATACACAGCACTGAGCCCCCAGAATAACATACACAGCGCTGAGCCCCCAGAATAATATACACAGCGCTGAGCCCCTAGAATAATATACACAGCACTGAGCCTCCAGGATAATATACACAGCGCTGAACCCCCAGAATAATATACACAGCACTGAACCCCCAAAATAACATACACAGCACTGAACCCCAAGAATAATATACACATCACTGGTTATATGGATATATTTTCCCCAGTTCACATGGATATAATTGCCCCAGCTCATATGGATAATGCCCCCCCCAGCTCTCATGGATAATGCCCCCAGGTCTCATGGATAATGCCCCCAGGTCTCATGGATAATGCCCCAGCTCTTATGGATATGCCCCCAGCTCTCATGGATATGCCCCCAGCTCTCATGGATATGCCCCAGGTCTCATGGATAATGCCCCCAGCTCTCATGGATATGCCCCTGGTCTCATGGATATTGCCCCCTGGTCTCATGGATATTGCCCCCTGGTCTCATGGATATTGCCCCCAGGTCTCATGGATATCCCCCAGGTCTCATGGATATGCCCCAGGTCTCATGGATATTGCCCCCTGTCTCATGGATATGTCCCCTGGTCTCATGGATACTGCCCCCTGGTCTCATGGATACTGCCCCAGGTCTCATGGATACTGCCCCCTGGTCTCATGGATACTGCCCCCTGGTCTCATGGATACTGCCCCAGGTCTCATGGATACTGCCCCAGGTCTCATGGATAATGCCCCAGGTCTCATGGATATTGCCCCCCCCAGGTCTCATGGATATTGCCCCAGGTCTCATGGATATTGCCCCAGGTCTCATGGATATTGCCCCCTGGTCTCATGGATATGTCCCCAGCTCTCATGGATATTGCCCCCAGGTCTCATGGATATGTCCCCAGCTCTCATGGATATTGCCCCCAGGTCTCATGGATATGCCCCCAGCTCTCATGGATATTGCCCCCAGGTCTCATGGATATTGCCCCAGCTCTCATGGATAATGCCCCAGCTCTCATGGATATTGCCCCCCCCAGGTCTCATGGATATTGCCCCCCCAGCTCACCTTTGCTGCTGCTTCTGCTCCACATTGCCAGCGGCCGCGTGCTTCCTGCTTCAGCGGCCGCTGACAGGAAGTGCAGCCGCTCGCCTGGGATCTATGAAACAGCCAGGCGAGCGGCTCCACTTCCTGTCAGCGGGCCGTTCTAACAGGAAGCACGCGGCCGCCTGCAATGTGCAGCGTTCCCGCTGTGGGAGAAGTGCGGGAACACCGTTCCTGCGCGTTCCCGCTCGACTCGAGCCCTGGGGTTACTGTATGATGATACTTGCTGGCCTGGCAGTCTTGCACCAAAGGTAGAATATCTGGGTGCAATGACGCCCATTCCCAGATTCATATCTTTTTAATATAGGACCGCATGGTCCACCCCTGCACTCTTCCACAATACCACAGAGGGGTTACTGTATGATAGTACTTGCATGCCTGGCACTAAAGGCACAATATCTGGGTGCACTGCCATTGACACCTGTATCAGATTCATATCCTCAGAGGGGTTACGGTGTGACGGCACTGTTGCCGACGCTAAAAGACCAATTTTAAAGCACCTATTGTTACTTTCATCCAAAGCCTGCATAAGTTTCACAATAATTTTGCCAAAAAAAAACACTAAACTTTTTCTGCGCGTCCTAAAATGTCTTTTCATACAGGCTGCCGCCCCAAGCAGTTGTTTATGGATAGATTAAAGGAAAAGCATTTACGTCTTATGAAACGTCATTTTTTTCTATACATCAGGTGTTTCTATACATCCTAGAAATCCGCCACTTCACGGGCAGGTTATGGGGACCTCCTAGGCACAATATTTGAAGGAATTTTTCGTTTTTATTTTTAACCCTTATTTCATGGAAAACTCACTGTCCCTTAAAAACGTTTTTTTTAAAACTTTTTGTCCTTGTTTCCTGTCCCCAGGGCACTACCCGGACCCCCATACACCTTTTATGGCAAATATGTAGCATATATGCACTCTTGGAGGGCACTCTAAAAAACCGAATTTTCAGCCCCATTGACTTGTATGGGGGTTCGGGTTCGGGTACGGCCCCGAACAAATGGGAAGTTCGGGTTCGGGCTCGAACCGATCTCGGGGAGTGTTCGGCTCATCCCTAGTTTAGACAACTTTGCAGCGTGCTTTATTATTTTACTGTGGCCGGGAAGGCCTCTCACCCATCTGCCAGATACTCTGCGCTCTGCTCGACCCAGGACATCTCTCCACTCGACTTAACTGGGACTCTGTGCCACCGGATCCGCTTGTCTTGCTTGTCCGTTTCTGCCACAAGATGCTCAGCTCACCGCCTGCACTCCCATTAGATCATCGCGGTCTCCTAACTCGGGGTCCTTCAGCCACTCTGTATCTGTGTAAACTTCTCAGCTGTGGATTACTAGGTCTCTGGCAAGTAATGTGAACCGATCTCCAGCTCCGCAAGGCTGCACCTGCGCTCCAGTCTGGTCACGATCATTGTCTGTCTCATGTGCGTCTTGATCTCTTCACTCCTTGGCGCGCTCTGGGTTTCCTCTGCACGAGGCTGCGAATGTAAGTCTTTTCTTCCCACCCACTTCCTGTTCCCGCCGCAAAGCATGCTGGAAAACGTAGTCCCATTGTCCAGTGTCTCTACATTGTGCTTGTCTCCCTCTGGTGGCCAAAAATAAGTACTACAGCAACAGTGTTATAAACCAGCGCTACACTCTCCCCCTCCTAGAACTCTTGGGTCTCTCCACGGAGGTATAACAGTTGCATTACATTTCAACATAACATTAGGCAACATATACAGGCTCAGCAGCAAGCATACAATGGGTCAGATACACTTCCTCAAGTTGACTCATGCTTCTGACTACCTCAGCTAACATAGCAGACACTTCGGGCAACCTTCGCACTGTGGTGACAGCCTCTTCAGTGCTATGTCCTGGTGAGTCGTAGGTGAGTCTCTGGGGCGGTCGAATAGAGCGTTTTGGTTCTGGCTCAATCCGTTCCTCTTCAGGTGGAAATACTACAGGTGCAGGTTCAGTTCTCTCTTCCACAACTGGAACAGACATCTCTTCGGAGTATGATCCTTCCAGGGAAGGCATAGAACTGTAATCATAAGATGCGGCTTCAGGAACTACAGGGATTTCAGAAGTCTCGGGAACTTCCAATTGGAATTCAGGAGCCTCAGGCCTCAGGTTACTTTCCCACCGTTCAGGAACTGGAATGACCTCTTCAGGCTCTGGTGAGCGTACCCAGTCCAGACAAAAGCTTTCTTCCTCGCTGTCCCTTTCGCTCTCTTTGACAACCCGTGTCTGCTGAGACCGAGTAACGGGAGTCAAACGTGGCGCAGGCGGGTTCGGCAGAGAAAGTTCGTCTCCAACTGGTATCCTTACAGCCTCTCTCAAAGGTAATAGATGATTCCAGTGCCAGTTCTTAAGAGGCCCAGCCTTTCCATCCGGTCGGATTTGGTAAACTGGCAGACCCGGCAGTTGCTTGCAGACAATGTAGACCTGAGAACTCCATCTATCTGCCAACTTATGCCTTGCAGCAGCACCCAAGTTCTTCAACAAAACCCTATCACCGGGTTGTAGATCCTGTATCCGAACTTTCAAGTCATAGTTCCGCTTATTCCTCTGTTCCCTGTTTCCTGGGGTCAAACGGGCCTGTTCAAATGCAGAGGCCAAGTTCTTCCGAAGTCTATCCACATAATTTCTATGAGAAGCTACCGACGTCTGGTCCAGAGATAGCCCAAACGCCAAATCAACCGGCAGTCGAGCTTCTCTTTCAAACATAAGACGGTACGGTGAGTATCCAGTAGCGTCACTCTCCGTACTGTTGTATGCATGTACTAGCGTAGCTATGTGACGACTCCAGCTCTGCTTCTCTCTGTTTGACAGTGTCCCCAACATATTTAGCAGCGTGCGATTGAACCTTTTGGGTGGAGCATCACCTTGAGAGTGATATGGTGTAGTTCGGGTCTTCTGAATTCCCAACAGTTCCAGTGATTGCCCAACAAGCCGGCTCTCAAAGTCTGTACCCTGATCAGAGTGTATTCTCCTTGGTAGGCCATAGTGAACAAAGAACTTTTCCATTAGAACCTTCGCTACCATAGGAGCACGTTGGTCTTTCGTAGAAAAAGCTTGGGCATAACGTGTGAAATGATCAGTCACTACTAGAATATTTTCCTGCCCACTAGCAACCGGCTCTAAGCACAGGAAATCAATGCACACCAAATCCATGGGTCTTTGACTTTGTAGGTGGCTCATTGGAGCGGTTCGGGTCGGTAGGGTCTTCCTTTGGATACACCTCAGACATGAATGGCAGTAACTTTCCACTTCAGCTCTCATACATGGCCAATAGAATCTGTCTCGCACCAGCTTAAAAGTTCTCTCTGCACCTAAATGTCCATGTTCAACGTGTAACGACCGCAGCACATCCTCTCTGTGCTTAGTGGGAAGGAACAACTGTTGGGTCTCTTCAGCATTGTTCGAGAGGCCCCTTCGGTAGACCACCCCATCCAACATCTTCAATCGTTCCCACTCTTTATATACCAATCTGGCCCCTTCTGGGGAATTTGTCAGAAGAATCTCCCGTTGGTTCGCGTTCAGGGCCTTCATGGTTAATGCAATCAAAGGGTCTTCAGCCTGATCAGATCTCAGGTCCTGTTTTGAAAAAGTAGGCAACTGTCATCCCTCAGCTGCGTAGGATTACAATAGAACTCTGGAACAGCCGCAGCCATAACTCCTATGGCTTCCGCTTCAATCCCTCCCTTGACCCGGCGCTCTGTTCCTTGAGATAAAGCTTGCACCCCATCTGGAGTTAACTGAGTCCATTCTGTAGTGTAGGGTCTTCTCGACAAAGCATCGGCATCTCGGTTAATTTACACAAGAGAAACAGACAATACATTTTAAAATTTCCCCGCAAAGCCTATGGGCCTCAATGAACAAAAAAAGAAAGATCATTCTACATCCGACTCAATGCATTTAGAGAAAAATATATATACACAACTTTGGCTCAAAAAGGAAATAGCCGAAGTGCATATTCCACCCATTTAAATATCAAAAAATATTTAATTACTATCCTATTCAGTCTTGTTCAGTGTTTTGAAACAAACCTGGTGTTTATAAAACACACCAATCCTCAAATATAATCCAAAAAATAAAAACAATTTTAATTTTACCGAATTAAAACTTTCCGTTTACTACTATATATGTCATGAAATGTATTTATGCAAATGCATTAAATTATATAATCCTAAATACATTAATTAACTCTAATATTAATTGGATGTGATCTTCAATAATCCTAAATGTGTCAGGGAATTTGAACAATATTGATTGTAACCAAACAGCAAAAAAAATAAAATATTAAATAATAAAAGACACAAAATAATTATCACTTAGACAACACAATAATCATCCATCAGCATATAAAAAATACATTATCTTCTTCTTTCTTTGTCTTCTGTCTTATTGGTTGACAATAACTGTTTTTTAAAACTGACATATCTTAAGTTTTATTTCCAAATCAATGATCTTCTTTAATCGCATGATTTATTGATGAGTTGTTGATAAATTAGAATGTTTATTGCATGGTGTCTGATAAT
>RXON01001473.1:0-34189 GCA_009667805.1 Leptobrachium leishanense
AAATAACAGTTGTTCAATATATCAAGCGTTGCTTTCACATCTGCAGTGGAAAACAAGAAAGCACAATGACTGTAATACACATATGTGCAGCTCACATGATTAAGCTGGTGACCATCAAAGCAAGCAAAATACAAGCCAGGAAGCAAATCAAAGATTTTTTTATGTATTCTTTTGCTTTGTTACAAAACGCAAAGAGTTTAACAGAAGTAAAAGTGCATCTTATTCGAATACTCTATGTTCTGATGTCCAAGAAGGAAACAAATACTTGCCTGGAATATGCCCGACTGATCACACGATCAATAAAAAAACAAAGAATACAACTTTGTAACGAAAACGTAGAAGAGTGCAACAAAGACTTAGAGTTTGCCGAGGACCTACACAACGAAAGCACCATAAGAGATTCTTCACCATTTTATAAAATGTTTCGATCGATATTATCAGAAACTTCAAAGCAAACAGAATCTGATGAACATGAAAACCAGAAAGAAAATCCAAATTATTGCCCACAGTTTACCTCTGTACTTCAGAGATACATTGCAATCATACCACTGTGGAGTGGACTAATTCTAAGTGAAGAGAAAAGTAGAGATACAAATGCTGCAGTGGAAAACTGGTTTCGCATTGTAAAAAAAGATGTCTTAAATGATAAATTACATAGACGAGCTGGTGACTTTTTACAAGTCATGAATGAATTTGTTAAAGGAAAGATTCGTGACATTGCTTTAGGGAGTTTAAAATATTCAAATATTAAAAAACAGTTTGGAAAAAGAAAACAAAAGGTAGGAATTACAAACAGAAATAAAAAGATGGGAAATATGACCCAAACAAAAGCCACAACAGAAACAGAGAGCTCGTAAGACAAACAAAACACTTTAACTCATGAGGAGAAATGGAAAAAAAGAAGTATACGAAAGAAGCCTAAATACTATAGGTCACCAAGTCCAAAATCAACATCTCAGAGAATTATGTGTAACTGCCCACCATGGTGTGGGTCTGGGAAAATGGGTAGGAAAACCATTAAATTACTTAATACATGTACAATTGACAATTTGCTTTTCGTAATTCACTTGACAATGCAAAGCTTTCCTCATGTACTCCATGAGTTGACTACCAGAGCAAAAAATGACACATGGATTAGTTCCTTAATGCATGTACACTCACATTTTTGTAAAAATCAATGGATTAAAAGGAAAAATTGAATGGCTAAAACAGTTTGAACGCTTTCAAGGAAAAACTGTATGGGATGCATATGGCACAGAGGAAGATATGATCGTTTGTCGTCTGAACTCACTTTCTGTCACATCCATTGAAGCAAGTTGCAGTAATCTCTCTTGTCCAGAACCATTTACCTGCAGAAAAACCTATTCCATCGAAATATGGTAAGAAATTTATTTTGTTTATGTATCAATAATCCTAGAATGCTCATAGTATATATATATATATATTTGACAGGGTATCTGTCACGTCTTCAGCCCCCGCGGCGCTGCCTGGGGGAGGTCTGGGCGCCCAGCGGCGTTGCTGGCTGCCCAGATGCCAGGATTTCAAGCTGGCCGATCGGTGTCTGAAGGGGCAGGGCTTGGCGTGATGACGCGGAGCCACCGACCTTATATGCAGGGTGCGAGATTCTGCTCGTCGCCCTGATGTGGAGTTATTTTCCCTCAACGCCAGCTGATTCAGTATTCTGTTTCATTGCTACTTTTGCTTAGTTGCTGATTTTTGCTAGTATGAGGACCTTGCTTGTGATTATTGACCCGGACTGCCTTCTGATGATTCTTACGCTTATCCCTTGTGTGCGTATATGTTGTATGCTGTGATCACAGAGTGTATGCATATTTTGTACCGCATGAGTAGGGGATCTGCACTTCAGGTAGCAAAAATCTCTCAACTGCTCAAGTTGCTTGTCAAGTACCAGGTCTAGATACAGATCATATTGCATGGTATATGATTGTGGGTCTGCCCTGCAGTTGCTAAATCCACCAACCTCTCAAGTTACCTGTTAAGTGCTAAATCTATGTACCGATCTAAACGCATTATCTCTGATTGTAGGCCTGCCTTGCAGGTTGCAGAATTCATTGCGCATTTATTCTATGTTGTTGAAAATAAGTATATAAGATTCATCTCTGTTGCCCATCCTGCATATACTACAACCCTCATTGGTGCTGACCCCGAATGAACGATTATCCACGCTTTTGATAAACCAAGTTATATTCATGTCTCAATACACTATCAGGGTTATTCAAAGACCATCGAAAAGTCACCGCACGTTCGGTGACTTTTCGTTCTATTCAATGCGGCACGATTTGGCGATCCCATTTTGGCGACCCTGTGGTGTATTCAGCAAGCACCACAGGGCCGTCGTAGTGCAGGGAAAAGCCACGGCAAACCCGTCGAACACTCGCCACAAAACCCGGCGAAGGCACACAGAAACCCGCAAAAACATCTAGATTAACCATGCCGAAAACGCCTGAAAAACCCGAGCAGGAGTCGATCACACGCAGCGCAGCGCCAAAAAAAGCCGACACTGCAAACGAATGGAGTGAACAAAAAAAAAACAGTCCGCTTCACTGTTTGAAAAGTGAAACGCTGTTTGCAAAGAAACTACTGAGCGAAACTGTCTGTAATTTACATATAAGATCCAATGATTGATAATAAAAA
The DNA here is from genome assembly GCA_009667805.1 of Leptobrachium leishanense. NCBI lineage: Eukaryota > Metazoa > Chordata > Amphibia > Anura > Megophryidae > Leptobrachium > Leptobrachium leishanense. The sequence goes on from RXON01001473.1 coordinate 2,656, forward strand.
GGGCTGTTACAGAAAAAAGAAAAAACGATTAAAATAAAAAAAACCGAAAAAAAAATGGTTTTCAAAAAAAACACGAAAAATGCCAAAAAAACCCGCAAAAAATAAAAGAGAATTTTTACTGCAGAATATTATAATGAACAGTTTATTAGATATTGAATTAAAACGAGAATACTTTTAACATTGAAGCCTATGGGATTCGCCTGAATAAACATGCCAAATTTAAACATCGAATGTCACGGCATTAGGGAACTTTTCACTGCTGGTTTTTGTTCTCTGAATAGCCAAAGCAGTGCTTCACTATGGGGATTTCACTGCCCTCGAGCAAAAAACTTGGTCAGGAAACCATTTGATACTGAGTGGTATATAGTATTCTGTATCACCTCCCTGGCTTGAAGTATTAGGTGTTGCAGTTCTTATTGCTATAAAGTCATGTATTGTAGAAATCTGTCCATAAGGATCCAAACCACGCTGATCTGGGGTAAGCACCTTTGTGAACATGACAGTATCCTTTTTAAAAAAAAAAGCTCAGATATGGAGACCCTGTTTTAACCAAAGCTGTAAAAGAAAAAAAAATTCTCTGTTATATTATTTCTTCTGTTTCTTACTTTGTATATTGTACATGGTGAGGTTTGGTATTGCTGGAAAGGCCGACTCTGGCTTTTCCAACGAGATTTCTCTTGACCGTATAGGATGTAAGGAAGCAGAGATACATATCTCCTGTAATGGCATTACAGCTGGGGGGTGGGTTGCAATGCTTCCTATGTCCCCTCTCTGGATCCACCAGTGCTTGCATAAATGAACGTCAAAACTGAAGAGGACGGTGTGTCACCAAAAAACTGCCACGATAAAAAAATTACTCATGGTTAAATGATCAGTGTGAAATAAATTAACAACAATTATCCAACATTGGACATGCTGGTTGCCTTCAGGAACAAGCTTTAAAAGCAGGGTTCCTGACACTTGCTCCACTTCCACACAGTACTTTTAGCCTAACAACCATTGTTATTTCCACTTTTCTAATGTCTCTACTCTGTTCACATCCATGAACCATTGTTTTTTCTCCATTTATACAGCTGCGATGATGTCACACATTTACAAGATGGAGTGGATAATTGGCTTTCAGGCAATAAAAGTGAATGCAAAAGAAAAAACAAAGGGTAAGTGGAAACACGTAATCTGGCCCTGTATGTTTAGCATGGGAGCAAAGGAGGATAGGAAGGGATATTGTTTAGACCCTATGTTCCCCAAACCATCCTCTTTTAATCCCAGAGTATCCCTTAAAAATTCACAGTAATCATTGCTTTATACTGTATATGCGCATTTAGTTTTTTTTCAAACCAGTAAATCTCGCGTATTTTTTAACAGTTGCCAAGTAGCATGCAGTGGCTTGAGGACTTATTGTGAGAGGACATTTGATCATGATTTACCCTGCATACTGATTATTGCAGTGGTAAAAAGTTTGATTTCTGAAAATAGAAAACTGATCCCACTCGATCTTCCTGAGGTCATTCACGTCCTAGGGTTTAGGTAAGTAATATTCCTTGTTAATTTACATTACGATCATAATGTAATACATTTTGAAACATACAATTAATTAACCATATTTATTTCATTCAGGTATAAACCTGTTGCAGTTACATATCATGCTGCATCCCATTTTGTTTGCTTCCACTGCCTACAACATGCATGCAACAACTGGATTTTTTATGATGGGATCAGAGAAAAGAACAGCCCAGGCAATGGTCAAACAATAGCTACAGCTGAATTTATGGAGCAAGAAATAACATTGTCTCATTCATTTGGCCATATTGTTTTCGTTCGTCTTAATGAATCACCATCTGTAATTGTCACGGTAAGAAAATAATGGAACAAGTTTACTTTAAAAATAAATTTTTAACAAGCTTAAAGTATTTTTATGTGAAGATATTGACTATCATTTAAAGACAATACTCAACTGTATTATTCCATTTTTTTTTACCCCTTTCATCAACTCATCCCTCACCCCTTTCATCGGCAGGTTTGTGGCGGATCATCGGTTGTGTTAGTAATTTTTTTGGCAGGTTATCGGATCGTATCAGCAATGTTTTCACCGGATTTTTGGATATGTTCCCTGCACGTTGGGGACCCTGCAGTGAATGCTGAATTCATCGCAGGGTCTGTGAATTTGATTACCCGAAGTGCGGGGAATTTCAGCATACATTGCAATTTCATGGTAGTTTGGCTTTTCATAAAGCTGTCAATTCGCCAAATACTGGTGAATTGCCAGCAAAATATGGTGCAGTTTGCCGCTGAACTCGCAATTCGGCAGCCTTGGTGGCAGTGAAATTGTCCCATAGACAAGTAATGTATCTATTCAGAGACGCTGAACTGTACCAAATTGTCAGGGAAATGCCCTGATTTTCAGTGCTTCACTTCGACAGGTTTAAACAGGTGAAACCCTTATGATTCAAAGTAAATAGATATTGTTTTTATTATTTATTCAATTGATAACTATTTTCAGTTTCAGCAAAATTAATTTTTATTCATTTGCTTTAAAAATGTTTGTTTTTTTTGGCAAAATTTTTGATTCCCTTTTTTTAAAAATTCTGTAACACACCGTTCAATTATTTTTTTATAGGACTTTCATTATTTTCATGCATTTTTATTCTTTAAAATGCCTTTTAACCCAAAACGGGCATTTTACAAGTGCTCACTGCTGTTTTTATGTTTCTGCACTGTTTGTGTTTAGTTTCAATTTCCTCTTACTAATTTATGCAACATACACATATTATATACTGTGTTTCTCACCATTAAATGGACTTTATAAAAATTATTTACATCATATTGTATAATTTACTATAAAAAAAATGTATGAAATATGGGGAAAAAAATGGGGAAAAACACGCTTTTTAGAAATTTAATCCCCCAAAATCTACAACCGACAAAAAAAACCCCAGCTAATTAATTTAAAAATTTTGTCCTGAGATTAGAAATAACAAAATTTTTAAATGTTGTTTTGCTTTTTAACCCCTTCACTGCTAAGCCATTTCACCTCTGTGCGCTGAGCAAATTTTTACCATTTTATGCTCATCATGTTAAAACATAAATTAAAGTCCTATTTTATTATACCCCAGACATAAAAAAAAAATTAAATAACACTTTTTTTTTTAAGAATTTTATTTTTTGAATTATTTGTTTTTACACCAAACCTAGGCAAGATCAGGCCTTGCAATGATGTCAAACATGACCCTCTAGCCGCCTCAAATTGGGAGATATGGGGATCAAAAGGATCGCCATATCTCCATTTGGGAGGTAAGGAGTTAACTGGCCCACTGAAGTCATTGCATATGTCAATGGATGGGGGGTGACCCAGAGGCTTGCCTGACATCCAAGATGTCAGCCACTTCTGGATTTGAATCACAATCTGGCACCTAAGGGTTTAAAGACAGGTAATGCTGAAAGGGGCTGGCCCTACCCTCTCCAGCGGTACCTGTCTTGTGTCTCTAACTAGAGGGTTGGGGGGGAGAGGGCTCCAAAGGAGTCCACCCCTCCCCTTCCACATTTTTTACTGCAGGCTCCAGGGAAGCCTGGCGATGAATGTCATCACACACTGTGATGACATCATCGCAACTGCCGGGCCACCAGAAAAGGAGTGACAGACTCCAGGCCTACCAGACCGCTGCGGGAGCCCGGCGAGAGAGGTGAGTATAGGGAGGGGGGTTAGGAGACCAGGATGTACATAGTACGTCCGTAGTCGTTAAGGGGATTTTCCCGAAGACGTACTATGTATGTCTGCGGTGGGGAAGGGGGTAAAAGAATATAATTTTTTTGTTTTGATCCTTTCCCCCCCCCCAGTTCGGTGGCATTCGATGGATCATCTGCTTTCGGGGTCTGGGACAGCTCCCGTTCGGTGCACTTAGGGGACCCTGTGGTGAATACTGAATTCAACGGAGGGTTGTCAAACTGGAATTGGAACAAGAAAGCACTGAAATTACACTTAAATTTCCATGCTTTTTGAATAAACCTCCAAGTGTGTTTGAATATTAGTGAATTCTGATTGATCTGCATTGATGATATTTTGGGCACTAAACCGAATCACCGTTCATAAACAAGGGCAAACACACTTACAAAGACCAAGACACCTCCACACACGAAGTAAGACACAGACAGACCCTGATTCCCACACACAGTGGCAGATATTTTTTTTTTTGGAGAAAGGATTTTACCAGGAAGGATACATTGATATTTCTCTTGTTTTCAAGTATGTCCTGGGTGGCGTGTATGTACCGTTAGGTGTCATGCCAAGGACACTTACTGGAGAGGTTACTCGCTGGGATCGAACCCATGACTCCACAGGCTCTCTCCATGCAGAGCAGTGACATTACCTCTACTCCACCCAGCCTTTACACAGAACCTGACTGCAATCAAGTCTTTTCTTCATCTTTTTAGGGAGAGTTCAGCAGGCAGAGAATGCTGCCCTTGGAAGTGTCCAGTCTCATTGCAAATTCACAACCACCACTGCTCCTCATCTGGAATCACTGGGTCATATGAAAGGGTATTGAACAGAGTGGTTCCACATAGCGTACCATGCTGTGATTGCCACACCCACAAAATAGGAGCAGTTAATTTGTTTCCATGCCTCACTCTGATTGGGCAGCTTTGACAACTGTACAAGTCCATTGGAGAGGCCCTAATGCCACGGTGTCATGTTTGACTGCACAGGTCGAACACCACTAAGTCCGCCCTGAACCATTAGTTGTGAGTTATATGTTCATTTAGGGTGGATTTCTTTTATCTAAAATGAAAACATAAACTGATGGCATTATTGATATTTCATGCTGATATAAAAGTGACATCTCTTTGTATAATTTTCAGGAAAGTACATTGCTCCGTGATACCAAAGCTGCCAATAGGTGGCTTGAGGACAACAATCAAAAATTTTTAGGCCAAGTACAAAAGCCAATAATATTCAGCATGGATACAAAAGAAATTGAAGAAATTATTAATCAGTATGAAGAATATCAAAACTCCACACAATATGAAACTGCAGCAAATCATCTTGAGCCATTTTTTTCAGCTTTACAAACAAAGATGATATGCATTTATTTTTATCAGAAACAAGAGACAAGCAAAATCTTCTTGTCCATGCCAGCTGTGAATCACAAGGTTAAAAAGGTTGTTTGTGGGCGTGTCCAGATCTCAAGGAGAGCAGCCACAATCCTGAGCCGCGTTCAATACCTCAGCCGCTGCAAGTGCTAAGTTAGCAACCTGCCATTGAACGCCGTTCAACCGCTCAGCGCTCAGCAGTGCTAACCTACCACTTGCAGCGACCCGTGGAGATGCTGCGAGTAGCTGAGTGTGACGTATTAAAGATGGCCGCCACCATGAAGCAAGTAACAATTCCATACAGCAAGATGTCCGCCGCCACAAACAATTACATAACAATTCCGTACAGCAATGTTAATTTTCTGTTTTTGTTCACCAAAGCACAAAATATTTATTTATTATTTCCCCCTGCACATAGACATAGATTACAGTTCAATTTAAATTTTGTTTCAGAAGTTAACATAACGTTTATTGAATAAAAACTATCATTTGTGCATACAAAACAGAATTGTGCTGACTGCTTTCCTTTATCATATATTGTCCGAGTGATCGAAAAAAAATCTGAATCTTTCGTTAAGAAATCGTCGGCCATTTTGGATTCAAAATTCACATCCAAAGCGTTCAATGAAACTGCTGCAGCAAACTGAATTGCTGCGCTGCAGCAATTCTGCAGCTGCTGAGGTATTGAACGGGGCTCTGCTGAGCTCCATGCCGCAGAGCCAGATATCAGGTCCTGAGGTCGTTTTATTGCCTGAGATTGGCACAATCTCCTCAGGGCATTTGTCTGGAACTCTGGCACCCGATTGACTCACCCTGTGGCTGTGGGAACAGAGTGGAGCACCGATTCACACTCCTTTTCTTTCCGACTGGCTGAGGCAATGGCCATCTTGCGGCCTGTGCTTGGGGTTCCTACAGCATGGTTCCTTCCTGTGTGCACCATCCTTACTGGCATGAGAAAGAAATCAAGGAAATCTGGTGAGACAGAGGGATCATATCTCCTAGATATCAGGGTCTCGCTGGGCGTTGGGCGCGAAGGAGGGATGCGGGACCGCTGTTGTGGGACCTCGGCGAACTCCGAATCCTCTGACGACCCCATTGACAGGGTTGAGTGTCGAAGCTGCATAGGCGCAGGGCCGGGCTCCGCCACTCACTGCAGTTGACCTTCAAAAGGTCATGGATGACTTTTGGGGTTTGTGACACAGCGACCTGAACGAGATATGCTCTGCTGTGGAGTCCATGCAGACTCGGGTTGCTGAGGTCCATTCCCATTCTCAGGAGACGGTGGTGTGGCGCTGGGCACAACGGATGCTACAGTCGCAGATCTCCAGATGCAAGTTGTCCGCTTCAGCTCTGCGGTCCTGGCCTTGGAGAATTGGCACCGGCGCTGGAATATCCACTTGCGGGGGATCCTGTAGGATGTCTCTGATAAGGGGCTCCTCGCTTATCTGGGCAACTTGTTGACTCACCTTCTTTCAACACTGCGACCTTCCTGGACTCCCCTATTGTTTCAGCTATGCGTGTTCAGAAGGCTGCCACTGCCAGGCTCCTCCCGCATGATGTTATATTGACCACCAGATGTGCTTACCCAGTCTCGGATCCTTGCAGCGGCTGGCCCCACTTTTAAGGTCACCTTTACCTCTACTTGTATCACCTTTTATTGAGGCTTACCATTTTGGCGTTGGCTGCATGGCGCGTTTTGGCGATGTCACAGCTCTGCTATGGGGCTGTGGGATTCGACATCACTGGGGCGCCTCAGGTTCTCATGATGTTACCTGGAGGGAAAGGCCTACTCTGCCGCAACCACAGAGGCAGCGCAGGCCGTTTTGACCATCGTGGGCTCTTGGCTGCTCCACATGGTCCCCCAAGGGTACCTTCAGAGCCCGGATGAATGACTCCCCTCTACATCTGTTTTTCCTTGGGATAGCTGGGACTGTTCACCCCAATTTTTCTGAGGCCGTGCTGCTCATTTTTGTCTGTGATTTCACACCTCCACCATTTCCCTTTTTTTTCTTTTTTTTGTTTAAGTAGCTGACTTATGCTGAAGGCATTTTTTATTTCTCCTCATTTGCTGTGACATTCTGAGGATGTTTTTGATTTCCCACATTTTCACCCTCCTCACCGCCCAACTATTTATGCGGGGTTCCCTGTGTGACCCTTTTTATCCAGGATTGACGTGGGAGTCTGGCTGGGGGTGGGGGGTGGTGATCCACCTTTTATTTATTTTTTAACGGAATACGCGATAGCGGTCATACGATGCGCATTTCATCCGTGATTTTGTACGGATCATCAATAAAACACTTTTTGCGTCTGGACGTTATGTTGGCCGAACATTAGCAGCATCTGACGTCTCCTATTCACGCACACATGCTGCTAGCGGACGCAGCGCACTCTGTACGTTAGTACTAGCGGTTTGACGTTCTCGAAAAAATGCGTTTGTTTGCCAATTCGTTTGCCAATTCGTATGCTGCCCAGCATTGGATGTAATTTGCTGCTAGCACGGCCGTGATTTAGTGCGACTAAACGCACGTTAATACTGCATTAGTCTGACCCTAGCCTTAACGTTTTATGTGCCAATAACTTGAAAGTGACGGCTGTTCTGTCACATTAACGTTAGCGCTCACCTGCGTGAGCGTTAACCTTAGCCCAAGTAGTTAACGCAAATTAGAATCCAAACGCTAACAGGTTAAGTAACCCGTTTGCGTTTGGTATCTTGTGCTTCTCTGCGCGAGGTTACTGTACTTTGCGCTTCCCATGTTAAGTATAGGGAGCGCAAAGTGTTAATCAGCGTTAGGATTACAAAGTCCCAGTGCTGATTAACGTCTGGCTGCGATTAACAAAAAGTTAACCAGAGCAAGGACTTGGTGGTAACGGATTCCGCTTCTAAAGAATACGTTAACACCAGCCTAAAATTTTTCTTAAAACTCATATACTCACCTCCTGGTTCGCGGCGAAGCCTGAGGGCTCTGTCCCGCCTCCTCTCAGTACGGTGGGAGCAGGGAAAAACTGGGGGAAAAGTCCCCCCAGTCTCCCCCTGCGTATCACTACGCTGACCGGCCGGATCTCGCAAGACGAGCTCCAACAGGTCATGTGACCACCGGCGTCTGTTTCAATTGAGTCCTATGGAGAGGATGCGTGTGGCTGAGCTTAAAGCCTGAGATACACTGAGCGCGTAGCGACGCACAGCGTAGTGAAGCAAAGATTTTGCAGGCTTGACTTCACGACGCTCCGCCTCGCAGCCAGGCTACACTGCATGATGTTTGCTTCTCTCCGTACTGGACAGGAATCCACTAACTAAATTAAAATGTACACACAAAAATCTTCTATTTTCACAAAAGTGCATGTCATATAGGCAAAAAAGTTTCTATTGAATAAAATACATAAAAATTACTGCCAATTTAAAGAATAGTATAAAAAAGGTAGCCCTGATCATATAGCAACCCCATGTATATATAAATATATTATAGGGACGCAGGGAGCGCTATGTATAGAGTAGGGATGCATCAAAACCAAATGCATACTACATAATTAATTAAATAATTTATTTTATAATAAATTAATTAATTAAATAACCACATAAATTGATAGAAAACTAGTCCGTTTGGGTGGAGCCAAGATGATTTTCATAGAGAAAATCATCAGTTACTTATTTTTTATCATTGCATTTAATGGAGCGGGGGGGGCTAGGTTTGATGCCTGTTTGCTTAATCAATAATGTTTGGCTCGGGCCAGATTATGTTTTTTCTGATAGAGAACAGTCTAATTAATAGAAAACTAGTCCGTTTGGGGTGAGCCAAGATGATTTTCATAGAAGAAAAATCACTAGTTACTTATTTTTTCTCATTGCATTTAATGGAGCGGGGGGGGGCTAGGTTTGATGCCTGTTTGCTTAATCAATAAGGTTTGGCTCGGGCCAGATTATGTTTTTTCTGATAGAGAACAGTCTAATTAATAGAAAACTAGTCCGTTTGGGGTGAGCCAAGATGATTTTCATAGAGAAAATTACTAGTTACTTATTTTTTATCATTGCATTTAATGAGCGGGGGGCTAGGTTTGATGCCTGTTTGCTTAATCAATAAGGTTTGGCTCGGGCCAGATTATGTTTTTCTGATAGAGAACAGTCTAATTAATAGAAAACTAGTCCGTTTGGGGTGAGCCAAGATGATTTTCATAGAGAAAATTACTAGTTACTTATTTTTTATCATTGCATTTAATGAGCGGGGGGGGGCCAGGTTTGATGCCTGTTTGCTTAATCAATAATGTTTGGCTCGGCCCAGATTATGTTTTTTCTGATAGAGAACAGTCTAATTAATAGAAAACTAGTCCGTTTGGGGTGAGCCAAGATGATTTTCATAGAGAAAATCATCAGTTACTATTTTCTCATTGTATTTAATGGAGCGGGGGGGGCTAGGTTTGATGCCAGTTTGCTTAATCAATAATGTTTGGCTCGGGCCAGATTATGTTTTTTCTGATAGAGAACAGTCTAATTAATAGAAAACTAGTCCGTTGGGGTGAGCCAAGATGATTTTCATAGAGAAAATTACTAGTTACTTATTTTTTTCTCATTGCATTTAATGGAGCGGGGGGGGGGCTAGGTTTGATGCTGTTTGCTTAATCAATAATGTTTGGCTCGGGCCAGATTATGTTTTTTCTGATAGAGAACAGTCTAATTAATAGAAAACTAGTCCGTTTGGGGTGAGCCAAGATGATTTTCATAGAGAAAATCATCAGTTACTTATTTTCTCATTGCATTTAATGGAGCGGGGGGGGGGCTAGGTTTGATGCCTGTTTGCTTAATCAATAATGTTTGGCTCGGGCCAGATTATGTTTTTTCTGATAGAGAACAGTCTAATTAATAGAAAACTAGTCCGTTTGGGGTGAGCCAAGATGATTTTCATAGAGAAAATCATCAGTTACTTATTTTTTATCATTGCATTTAATGGAGCGGGGGGGGGGGCTAGGTTTGATGCCAGTTTGCCTAATCAATAAGGTTTGGCTCGGGCCAGATCATGTTTTTTCTGATAGAGAACAGTCTAATTAATAGAAAACTAGTCCGTTTGGGGTGAGCCAAGATGATTTTCATAGAGAAAATCACTAGTTACTTATTTTTTATCATTGCATTTAATGGAGCGGGGGGGGGCTAGGTTTGATGCCAGTTTGCTTAATCAATAAGGTTTGGCTCGGGCTAGATTATGTTTTTTCTGATAGAGAACAGTCTAATTAATAGAAAACTAGTCCGTTTGGGGTGAGCCAAGATGATTTTCATAGAGAAAATCACTAGTTACTTATTTTTTCTCATTGCATTTAATGGAGCGGGGGGGGGCTAGGTTTGATGCCTGTTTGCTTAATCAATAATGTTTGGCTCGGGCCAGATTATGTTTTTTCTGATAGAGAACAGTCTAATTGATAGAAAACTAGTCAGTTTGGGGTGAGCCAAGATGATTTTCATAGAGAAAATTACTAGTTACTTATTTTTTATCATTGCATTTAATGGAGCGGGGGGGGGCTAGGTTTGATGCCAGTTTGCCTAATCAATAATGTTTGGCTCGGGCAAGATTATGTTTTTTCTGATAGAGAACAGTCTAATTAATAGGAAACTAGTCCGTTTGGGGTGAGCCAAGATGATTTTCATAGAGAAAATCATCAGTTACTTATTTTTTCTCATTGTATTTAATGGAGCGGGGGGGGGGCTAGGTTTGATGCCTGTTTGCTTAATCAATAATGTTTGGCTCGGGCCAGATTATGTTTTTTCTGATAGAGAACAGTCTAATTAATAGAAAACTAGTCCGTTTGGGGTGAGCCAAGATGATTTTCATAGAGAAAATTACTAGTTACTTATTTTTTCTCATTGCATTTAATGGAGCGGGGGGGGGGGCTAGGTTTGATGCCAGTTTGCTTAATCAATAATGTTTGGCTCGGGCTAGATTATGTTTTTTCTGATAGAGAACAGTCTAATTAATAGAAAACTAGTCCGTTTGGGGTGAGCCAAGATGATTTTCATAGAGAAAATTACTAGTTACTTATTTTTTCTCATTGCATTTAATGGAGCGGGGGGGGGCTAGGTTTGATGCCAGTTTGCTTAATCAATAATGTTTGGCTCGGGCCAGATTATGTTTTTTCTGATAAGAGAACAGTCTAATTGATATAAAACTAGTCCGTTTGGGGTGAGCCAAGATGATTTTCATAGAGAAAATTACTAGTTACTTATTTTTTCTCATTGCATTTAGTGGAGCGGGGGGGGGGGCTAGGTTTGATGCCAGTTTGCTTAATCAATAATGTTTGGCTCGGGCCAGATTATGTTTTTTCTGATAGAGAACAGTCTAATTAATAAGAAAACTAGTCAGTTTGGGGTGAGCCAAGATGATTTTCATAGAGAAAATCAACAGTTACTTATTCATTTTTTACCATTCAAACGAGTGGGGGGGCAGTTATCTGGATAAATTTATTTCATCATATGAATGTGTTAGAATTGTCCAATTGTTCGATATACTTTTTATTGACCTTATTCTTTGAGGAATAAGATCTTGGCGAATAAGCAGCCAATTTCAGTCACAAAATAAGAAGCTGCCTGAATCAGAAGCTATCTTCAGTGTGAGAATAAGAAGCTGGTCGAATAAGGAGCTAACTTCAGCTTCATCTGTGATTTTCGGTGTTTTACTTGTATGTGTAGTTGTTATCTGTCTCACCCCTTGTACAGCGCTATGGAAGTTGTTAACCCATTATAAATACTTGTAACTGTATGTGTTGCTGTCAGTGTGTTTTAAGGACGGTCATACTGTCTCTGTCAGTGTGTTTTAAGGACGGTCATACTGTCTCTGTCAGTGTGTTTTAAGGACAGTCATACTGTCTCTGTCAGTGTGTTTTAAGGACAGTCATACTGTCTCTGTCAGTGTGTTTTAAGGACGGTCATACTGCCTCTCAGTGTGTTTTAAGGACAGTCATACTGTCTCTGTCAGTGTGTTTTAAGGACAGTCATACTGCCTCTGTCAGTGTGTTTTAAGGACGGTCATACTGTCTCTGTCAGTGTGTTTTAAGGACAGTCATACTGTCTCTGTCAGTGTGTTTTAAGGACAGTCATACTGTCTCTGTCAGTGTGTTTTAAGGACAGTCATACTGCCTCTGTCAGTGTGTTTTAAGGACAGTCATACTGCCTCTGTCAGTGTGTTTTAAGGACAGTCATACTGTCTCTGTCAGTGTGTTTTAAGGACAGTCATACTGTCTCTGTCAGTGTGTTTTAAGGACGGTCATACTGCCTCTGTCAGTGTTGTTTTAAGGACAGTCATACTGTCTCTGTCAGTGTTGTTTTAAGGACAGTCATACTGCCTCTGTTCAGTGTGTTTTAAGGACAGTCATACTGTCTCTGTCAGTGTGTTTTAAGGACAGTCATACTGCCTCTGTCAGTGTGTTTTAAGGACAGTCATACTGCCTCTGTCAGTGTGTTTTAAGGACAGTCATACTGTCTCTGTCAGTGTGTTTTAAGGACGGTCATACTGCCTCTGTCAGTGTGTTTTAAGGACAGTCATACTGTCTCTGTCAGTGTGTTTTAAGGACAGTCATACTGTCTCTGTCAGTGTGTTTTAAGGACAGTCATACTGCCTCTGTCAGTGTGTTTTAAGGACAGTCATACTGTCTCTGTCAGTGTGTTTTAAGGACAGTCATACTGTCTCTGTCAGTGTGTTTTAAGGACGGTCATACTGCCTCTGTCAGTGTGTTTTAAGGACGGTCATACTGTCTCTGTCAGTGTGTTTTAAGGACGGTCATACTGTCTCTGTCAGTGTGTTTTAAGGACGGTCATACTGCCTCTGTCAGTGTGTTTTAAGGACAGTCATACTGTCTCTGTCAGTGTGTTTTAAGGACAGTCATACTGCCTCTGTCAGTGTGTTTTAAGGACGGTCATACTGCCTCTGTCAGTGTGTTTTAAGGACGGTCATACTGCCTCTGTCAGTGTGTTTTAAGGACGGTCATACTGCCTCTGTCAGTGACTTTTGTCTCCATCAGTCTCTTGTGTCTTTCATAGTAATTGGGAGTATGTCAGTCTCTGGGTGTCTGTTTGTTGGAGTCCCTGTGTACATATCAGTGGGTGTCAGTGAGTATCTGTGTCTCTGTTTCAGTCGCTGTGCGTATCAGTGTTCCTCTCCGTCACTGTTCCCATTTCATATTTTTCTGTGTCCCTGTGTAATGTGTGTGTGTGTGTGCCTGTCAGTGTTTCTCATAAAGTGTCTCTGTAATGCTGCGTGTCTCACAGTCTCTATCAGGGTTATTTACAGAGAGGTGAAACTCAGGAGAATGACTGGAGAAGTGAAAATTCTAGGTCAAAATAGTCAAACCAGAGAAATTCTCCCATTTATATCACTTTCCAAATCAGCTATTTGGTCTAGATTGTTCTCGTCTTTTGCCAATTCTCCTGATTTTCACCTTTCTCTGAATAACCTTGTATGTCTCTATCAATGTGTGGGGGAAAAAAAGTTGCCCCACATTTTACCTTGCTCCTGGCCCCACACTAAGGCTGGGTTCACACCTAAGCGTTTTACAGCGCGCTCCTGCGCGGTGTAAAACGCTAAACAATGAAATCCCATGATTGCCTATGTGGTCATGTGACACCTAAGCGTTTTAAAGCGCGCATGAACGCGCTTTAAAACGGCCGACGCAAAAAGAACTCCGGGAGCTTCTTTTCGGGCATACAGCAGCGAGTTCGCGGCCATATCATAGCCGCAAACGCGCTGCAACGTGCGTTCGCATGTTTTTTTGTATGAATGAACGCGCGTAAAAAAAACACGCGCATTGCGCGACGCAGCGCTACGCCCAGGTGTGAACCCAGCCTAAGGCCCGCACTGCTCACTAAGCAGGTTCAGCACAAGCGACACAATGTGATCTGTGCTTGATGGAAGTAAAGACCGTGTTGGTCTCCCACCAGGACTGCCCGGGATTAGGCTGAATGGCCAGACTGATGACTCTCAATGGACCACCAGGGAGACCAAATATATGCCACTTTGCCCACTGGACCATCATGGATGGGGACCCCCATCCTCCAAAAACATTAAGCAGAAGAGACGGTAACATGTCTATTATTTAATAATGTACTATTAAATTTATTAGTAATTTAAGTAGATTTTAATGAAGCTGAGTTTAGCTTTCAGGCCTGAAGAAGAGCTAAGAAACAGGATATAATCTAAAAGGATAATACAAAATGAACGTAGGGTGATATCCCACAATTAACAGATATGCGCAGAATAAATTGGCCAATCACAAGGATTTGGAAATTATTTCGCCATCATCCTCCAGTTGTAGCTGTGTGTATATCAGCTACAACTGGAGGATGATGGGCGAAATAATTTCCAAATCCTTGTGATTGGCCAATTTATTCTGCGCATATCTGTTATTTGTGGGATATCACCCTACGTTCATTTTGTATTAGGCCTGAAGAAGAGATGTTATACACTTGAAAGCTTGACTTCTAATTGTAATGTTAGTCCAATAAAAAAAGGACTATACTCTAGGGATTTACATACAGTATATAATGAATTTGATGGCTGAGAGTTTAACTATAATAAGAGTACTGGTTGTAATGGGAACACCTTGTTCCAAACCATGAGACCATGGGCTGCTGTGACAGATGGATTTTGCTTTCATATCTTACCATTAGTATCCTTTTCGTTTGCACTTATCACAATATGGGGCTGTCTAAAAATTTTAAACCAGGGCTGCTTTTTTTCCCAGTCCGGCCCTGGAAGGAGCCGGCAGAAGGTGTCTCACTCTTCCTGTCCCCACACCACGTGGAAGAGGGAGCAGGGAAAAGAAAAAGCAGGAGAGCAAAGCACTGCAGCTGCAGCCAGGGGGACACCTCTTAGGTAAGATCACCCCCAACTGCTCTCCCCTCAAACAGCCCCCTCTCCTGCAGCTCCCCCCTCCCAGCTCCCCTCATTAGCTCTACCTCCCCAGCTCTCTACCCCCTCTTTAGTAGCTTTCCCCCAGCTGTCTACACCCGAGCCCCCCCAAGCTCTACCCCCACATCTCTACCCCAGCACCCAAGCTCTACCCCCACATCTCTACCCCAGCCCCCAAGCTCTACCCCCCAGCTCACTGCCCAAGCTCTACCCCCACAACTCTACCCCAGCCCCCAAGCTCTACCCCCAGCTCTTGCCCCCACATCTCTACCCCAGCCCCCCCACATCTCTACCCCAGCCCCCAAGCTCTACTCCCCACATCTCTACCCCAGCCCCCAAGCTCTACCCCCACATCTCTACCCCCAGCTCCCCAAGCTCTACCCCCAGCTCTCTGCCCCCAAATCTCTACCCCCCAGCTCTCTGCCCCCAGTTCTGTCCCCCAGCTCTCTGCCCAGTCCACAACGCTCTCATGTTCACTACCCAATCGATACACATTACTGTGAGTTTTATTGCTGTGGAGCTCTGTGAAACAGTAATGTGCGGTGTGTATGAGTGTATCACAGAGCTCCACAGCAATAAAACTCACGCTCATACACACCGCACATTACTGTGAGTTTTATTGCTGTGGAGCTCTGATACACTCATACACACCGCACATTACTGTATCAGAGCTCCACAGCAATAAAACTCACAGTAATGTGCGGTGTGTATGAGCGTGAGTTTTATTGCTGTGGAGCTCTGTGATACACTCATACACACAAGGTCCTCTAAAACATCTGTGAATAGCTTGGTCTCTGGCCCTGAGGTGCCTCATAACCGAGCTTCGCCTAAGGCCTCACCAAATCTGGAGCCGCCTCTGCTGACTAACACAGGGGAGACTAACGTTATTTAGGATTATTAATTTTGTTATTTATTACCTATTTTCCTCTAAATAACCTCTAAAAATATTGTGTGTGTGGGGGGGGGGGGGCACAATTTTCTATTCTTGCCTCGGGTGCAAAAGGAGCTAGCTACGGCTCTGCATGAATTGGTCATAAAATGTCCTCAGATCTTCATCTAAGTCACAACAATTTGAAGAACACAGTCTGCTTAAAATAATACAACACAAACATTATATGTTTTCATGTGTTTATTGAACATAACATGTAAACATTCACAGTGCAGGGTGGAAAAAGTATGTGAACCCCTAGCCTAATGACTTCTCCAAGAGCTAATTGGAGCCAGGAGTGAGCCAACCTTGAGTCCAATCAGTGTGATATTATTGGATGTGTTGCTGAAAGCTGTCCTGCCCTTTAAAAACACACACCAGTTTTGGGTTTACTGGTTTCAAGAAGCACTGCCTGATGTGAACCATGCCTCGCAGAAAAGAGCTCTCAGAAGACCTACGATCAGAATTGTTGGCTTGCATGAAGCTGGAAGGGTTACAAAAGTATCTCAAAAGCCTTGATGTTCATGTGTGTCCACGGTAAGACAGACTGTCTACAAATGGAGAAAGTTCAGCACTGTTGCTACTCTCCCTAGGCGTGGTCGTCCTGTAAAGATGACTGCAAGAGCACAGCGCAGAATACTTAATGAGGTAAAGAAGACTCCTAGAGTGTCAGCTAAAGACTTACAGAAATCTCTGGCACATGCTAACATTTTTGTTGGCACATCTACAATAAGGAAAACATTAAACAAGAATGGAGTATATGGGAGGACCCCACAGAGGAAGCCATTGCTGTCCAAAAAGAATATTGCAGCATGTTTGAAGTTGGCAAAAGCAGCACTGGATGTTCCACAGCACTACTGGCAAAATATTCTGTGGACAGATGAAACCAAAATTGAGTTGTTTGGAAAAAACACACAACACTATCAGGGTAATTCAAAGAGATCCGAATTGCTTGAGAAAGGTAACCGAATGCTGAAAATCAGCGTTCGGTTACCTTTCTTGGCCATTCGGCTATCCAGAGAGCAGGCAATTCGCCAAATCCTGGCGAATTGCCTGCACATACGGTGCCTGTTCGGTGCCTGTTTGAGGGCAGTGAAATCCCCATGAAAAAGCACTGCTTCGGCTATTCAGAGAACAAAAACCAGCAATGAAAGGTAACCGAAATGCCCTGCCGTTCGGTGGTTTAATTCGGCAAGTTTATTCAGGAGAATCCCATAGGCTTCAATGTTAAAAATATTCCCATTTTAATTCAATATCTAATAAACCGTTCATTATAAAATTCTGCAGTAAAGAGTCTCTTTATTTATAGATTTTTTAGGATATTTTAAGCATTTTTCTGGATTTTTTGATTAAGTTTAATTATTTTTTCTGTAACAGCCCTTTTTATTATCATTCCCTGGACCTCATATGCAAATTTCAGTCATTTT
This sequence comes from Leptobrachium leishanense, assembly GCA_009667805.1. Classification (NCBI taxonomy): domain Eukaryota; kingdom Metazoa; phylum Chordata; class Amphibia; order Anura; family Megophryidae; genus Leptobrachium; species Leptobrachium leishanense. The sequence goes on from RXON01001473.1 coordinate 19,977, forward strand.
CGCTGAGTAGTTTCTTTGCAAACAGCGTTTCACTTTTCAATCATTCATGCAAACTGTTTTCCTAATTTATTCACTGCCTCTTCTGCGGTCTTGGCTTTCTCCGGAGGCTGCGATCGGCTCCTGCTCGGGTTTTTCCGTGGTTTTCGGCAGGTTAATCCAGATGTTTTTGCGGGTTTTCGGCGTGCATTCGCCGGGTTTTGCGATTAGTTTTCGTCAGCTTTTCCCTGCAATTCGGGGACTCTGTGGTGCTTGCTGAATACACCGCAGGGTCACCGAAATGGGATCGGCAAAAGGAACCGAATTAAAGAGAACGAAAAGTCACCGAACGTGCGGTGACTTTTCGAATCTCTTTGAATTACCCTGTATGTGTGGAGAAAAAAAGGCACAGCACACCAACATCAAAACCTCATCCCCACTGTAAAACATGGCAGAGGGAGCATCATGGCTTGGGGCTGCTTTGCTGCCTCAGGGCCTGGACGGATTGTTATCATTGATGGAAAAATGAATTCCAGAGTTTATCAAGACATTTTGCAGGAAAACGTAAGACCATCTGTCCGCCAACTGAAGCTTCGCAGAGGATGGATGATGCAACAGGACAATGACCCAAAGCATACAAGTAATTCAACAAAAGAATGGCTTCAACAAAACAAAATACGCCTTCTGGAGTGGCCCAGTCAGAGTCCTGACCTCAACCCGATTTAAGGTGGCATACAGCATTTCAGAGAGCCATTCACACCAGATATCCCAAGAATATTGCTACACTGAAACAGTTTTGTGAAGAGGAGTGGTCCAAAATTACTCCAGATCGTTGTGCAGGTGTGATCTGCAACTACAGGAAACGTTTGGTTGAGGTTTTTGCTGCCAATGGAGGGTCAACCAGTTATTAAGTCCAAAGGTTCACATACTTTTTCCACCCTGCACTGTGAATGTTTACATGTTCTGTTCAATAAAAACATGAAAACATATAATGTTTGTGTTGGATTATTTTAAGCAGACTATGTTTTTCAAATTGTTGTGACTTAGTTGAAGATCAGAGCACATTTTATGACCAATTCATGCAAAACTCCACGTAATCCCAAAGATTTCACATACTTTTTCTTGCAACTGTATAGATCCTTCCAGCTAACTGATCAACATTTTTATATGCTGCCCATCCATCAGAAATTATTTGAGTACATGGAAGTATGTGCTGAGTAATAAGGGCTTCTAATCTTGAAGCAGTCCGTTCGGGAACTTCAGCCAAAAAATACTTGCTGACTTTCCACACCACCAAAAACTCCGTGTCCATCAGGTCAGGTACCTCTATGGTATTTCCCATATGATGCTCAAGATAAGTACCAGTTTCTTCACGACTGAAGTTAAACCAGTATACAATAGTATTGTTCTGACTTATCCCAGTTTCATGTTTTGTGATATATTGTGGCATGTCCATCCTGAAGTAATACATTAACAGTACAATCTGTTCCAAGGAAAATGGCTTCTGCTAAAAAACCGATCCACCCAAATTCTTTTTCTAACGCCACAATGTGGACAGACCCATTTTTTTCCAGCAAGTCCCTTGCTTTATTTCTGTAGATCGCATTGTAAATTACATTTTAGAACACTGTAAGCTATTTTTTTTGAAGGCGCCTGGAAGCTAACCATCGCAAGACCTCAGCCGGGTTAGCCCCACATATCAAAACTTTTGAACAAAACACATGCAGTTTATTAGATCATTGTTAGATCAATTGTTGTTTACACTAGATCACACATAGAAGACATTATTTTATGGGGGGGGGGCTAACCCGACATCAAAAAATTGACCAAACACTTAGGTCAGGTATGATCAACTGGTTTTAATGTTAGATCACACATAATTACAAAGATAGTTCACATAAAAAACAGAGATTTTCGGTATCACCTAAGGGGGGGGGCTAGCCCCCTACATTCCATTTCTTGGCAAAAAAACATTCAGGCTTATAGATCAAAAAACATTACACGCATCCACCCCTTTCTTAATCCGGTCTATGCTAAAATGCTCATCCAAGCTCTTATTATCTCCTGCCTTGACTACTGTAACCTCCTCCTTTCTGGCCTTAAGGGATTCCAGATTCTCCCTTTGCAGTCTTTAATCGATGCATGTGCCAGGCTCATCCACCTCACCCCTTTGTCAATCTCTACATTGGCTTCCTGTTTCCTTTGGAATCCAATTCAAAACATTGGCACTCACGTACAAAGCTTTCCATAACTGTGCCCCGCCTACATCTCCTCCCTTATTAACAGGTACATCCTGTCCCAAATACTTCACTCTCCGAAGATCTGATGTTATCATCTCTGTCGGGTATATTACAGAAAGGAAAAATTAAAATGGATGCCTGTAGCCATTTTGTTTTTAAAGACAGTTTTTTTTCTTTCAATTTTCTCTAGGTTTAGAAATGAACGAGATTTTTTTGTACAGAGTTCATTCCTGGGTGAAGTCTTTTATATTTTTTTAGAAGTGCCAGACATGAAGGAACCTAGAATGTTTTTGTGTGATAATGCTAGAGTTAAGTGCTAAGACGTGTCATAATTAAATTTATTGGTTTGTCTTATGTTTTTAAAAAACAAAAGATATTTTGTCTTTTGGGTATAGGAATAAGAGTTAATATCTCTGTAATATAGATTTATATTCACAAAATATATGTTTATAATCAAGGTATATTTTATTATATTTACAGTAGGAAATATGTATACTCAATAAATATTGTAGAAAGTATATAATTGGTAAATAATAAAATTTACTAACGAAAAGATTTTGTTGAGTTAACCAGAAAAGAATTCAGCTGATAGGACTCTGAGTAACCAAAAGGGAGTGAGGATATAAATCAGATATGATAGGTAGAGACACAGTGTCTATACATTGGGAGAAGAGAAGGTCTTTGTGTAGGTTGACCTTTTGACCCGAGATAAGAATATTAAAAAGAAATGGTGGAATTAATTAAGAAGTGCAATACTGCCCTCTAGAGGATAGTAAATATTAGAATAATATTGCCAGTGACGTCAAATTTACTATAATTGAAGTGGCAGTGTTGGTTGCAAGTCAGTCGGAGATTCCAGCATTCAGAGACTCACACTGCAATGCATTACACATGACCCTCTGAGAGTCGGAGATTCCAGCATTCAGACTCACACCGCAATGCATTCAGATGTCCAGTACACATAGCAGATCACAGGATATGAGGCAATCAAGATTCTCACCAAATCTCTAACTCACATGCATTGATTATCTGATATCGATAATCTTCACACATTCCAAAAATATTACATCAGGAATTCCAAGGCAGACTTATCAAAATCCAAATTGGACAGGTAATGTATGAAATTAAGGAATTAATGTAATTATATATATTTGTAGATATTCTTGCAACGTAGACTGAGATTTCTCTGATACTTGGGTAACTCCAAAAATTCTAAGTATTTCTATTCTGCAGATAGAAATATGAAGAAGTGGATATAAGGATTTATTCCTAAAAAGAATGTTGTAAGATTGATACCAATATATATATATTGAATTTGGAAATTACTGTGATTAAAATTAATAAGCAAAGAATATATAACTACAAAATAAAAAGCAAAAGATTAGAAGTTTAATTCCTCGAGATTAGGGGAGGATTCACTAAATAAGTTTTTATTACTTATTAAATTAGCTCATCTTTTGTTGATCCATGTAGTAGAGAGAGATATATATTTCTATTAGGGATGTGCACCGATTTTTTTTTTTCGATTCGATTTTTCGAATTTTTTAAACTTTTCGATTCGGTTCGTTTCGACTGCTTTCTGTTTCGATTCGGTTCGGCTCGATTCGGTTTTCGGGTACATTTATTTTTCGGAATATCGACCATTTTTCGTATTTTCGGGTAACTTTACTAGGTTTCTGTATCGACTTTTCGTTATTTCGGAAAATTTTCATTTTTTCGGAATGGTACATGGTTTTCGGCATATCGCCCATTTTTCGTTTTTTGGAACTTTTCGTTTTTCGGAACTTTTCGTTTTTCGGAACGTCTGTTCTCGTTTCAAAGCTGTCTAACTCTATTCGTTTTGATGAAAACTACTATGGTTTACTTTTTTAATACTACTTTATATATTTTTTATAATAAATTTTTGGTTTGTTTTTCGGATCCAATAATTCATTATGTCGATACGATAATTCTGGCGATTCTATCGTGTTTTTTTAATTAACCCTTTCGCTGCTGAGGCTTTTCCCGCCCCTGTGCTGAGGTCATTTTTACCGGTTTTGCTCATCATGTTTAAACGCGTTTTGAAGGCTTATTTTAGTATATGACCCAGACATATTATATATCGTTCTTTCCGTGAGACTCGGCAGATTCATAAATATGTCATTATTATATGTATACGTCATGACCTGTCTGTATATTTAACAAAAAATGCAATAAAATATGATTTTTCAATAATTTACAATGTGTAAAGTGTATTTTTTTCACATTTTAACATGCGAGCAATTGCGGTTATATTTTGTATGGGGTGCGCTTGTTAAAAAAATTAGAGATGGGGTCTCGTTACAATTTTTTTTGGGGAAAATTACAAAATTTTTAACAAACGCACCGCATACAAAAATCGTTAGTGCAGCATCATTGTTCACATTATAATTGAAATGGGAACAATATTGCTGCATTAACAAACCAAAAAAAAGAATTTTTTTTTTTTTTTTTTTTATAAATTTTTTAAAATATTTGTTTATTTAAATTTTTTTTTACAAACGTTTTTCACATTCGTGTTTGTATCGTTGGACGGCCATGCTCTGGCCGATCCAACAATACCAAACTTTAACCCCTAGCTGCCACGGATCCAGAGATAGGGGGTTCCAAAATGAACCCCCTATCTCCACCATTGGTGGCAGCTAGGGTTTAACTCCAGGACTGGCGTCATCGTGCTATGCACGATGACGCCAGTCCTCAGGGGGAGTTCCCGGAAGCTTGGCCGACATCCGACATCCTCATGGATATGCCCCAGCTCCTCATGGATATTGCCCCAGCACCTCGTGGATTTGCCCCAGCTCCTCGTGGATATTCCCCAGCTCACACATGGATTTGCCCCAGCTCCTCGTGGACATGCCCAGCTTCCTCGTGGACATGCCCCAGCTCACACATGGATTTGCCCCAGCTCCTCGTGGATATTCCCCAGCTCACACATGGATTTGCCCCAGCTCCTCGTGGATATGCCCCAGCTCCTCGTGGACATGCCCCAGCTCCTCGTGGACATGCCCCAGCTCCTCGTGGATATGCCCCAGCTCACACATGGATTTGCCCCAGCTCCTGTGGATATTCCCCAGCTCACACATGGATTTGCCCCAGCTCCTCGTGGATATGCCCCAGCTCACACATGGATTTGCCCCAGCTCCTCGTGGACATGCCCCAGCTCCTCGTGGACATGCCCCAGCTCCTCGTGGATATGCCCCAGCTCACACATGGATTTGCCCCAGCTCCTCGTGGATATTCCCCAGCTCACACATGGATTTGCCCCAGCTCCTCGTGGATATGCCCCAGCTCCTCGTGGACATGCCCCAGCTCCTCGTGGACATGCCCCAGCTCCTCGTGGACATGCCCCAGCTCCTCGTGGACATGCCCCAGCTCCTCGTGGATATGCCCCAGCTCACACATGGATTTGCCCCAGCTCCTCGTGGATATGCCCCAGCTCCTCGTAGACATGCCCCAGCTCCTCGTGGACATGCCCCAGCTCCTCGTGGACATGCCCCAGCTCCTCGTGGATATGCCCCAGCTCACACATGGATTTGCCCCAGCTCCTCGTGGATATTCCCCAGCTCACACATGGATTTGCCCCAGCTCCTCGTGGATATGCCCCAGCTCACACATGGATTTGCCCCAGCTCCTCGTGGACATGCCCCAGCTCCTAGTGGACATGCCCCAGCTCCTCGTGGACATGCCCCAGCTCCTCCTGGATATGCCCCAGCACATGGAATGCCCCAGCACCTCATGATAATGGCCCCAGCTCACCTCCGCCGCCTTTTTCGCTCCCTCAGAGCGTCCGGCGGCGCGGAGCTTGGGCGCTCGCCAGGGGGAGCCACGTGACCAGCTGCGATTGGCTGGTGACGTGTTTCCTCCAGGCGAGCGCCGAAGCTGCATGCTTCGGACGCTCGCAGGGAGCGAAAAACGCGGCGGAGGGTGAGACACCCGCCCTTAGGGTGACGGTGTCACCCTAAAGGCGGGTGTCACCTGGTGCGGGCCGCACCCCCGCCCCCATGTTACGACGCCACTGGTATATACATTTAACGGCCACACGCCCACGGACTTACTCTATCCAAACAAAGTTCAGAATGATGTGAAACATTGGGACTTTTTGGATAGATCGATTTTCGACTATCCAGAAGTTAAAAAAATAAAAATGGTCGAAATCTAATGCAAAAGTCCCGATGTTTCACATCGGGATGTCAGATATTAATAGGCTTGTGCACCGATTTTTTTTTCGGTTCGATTTGTTCTGATGTTTAAAATTTTCGATTGCGTACATTTTTTTGGAATATCGACCATTTTTCGTGTTTTCGGGTCACTTTGCTCGTTTTTTGTATCGACTTTTCGTGATTTCGGAAATTTTCTTTTTTTTTCGGAACGTCTGTTCTCCTCGTTTCAAAGTGTCTAACTCTATTCGTTTTGATGTAAAGTACTATGGTTTACTTTTTTATACTTTATATATTTTTTTTTATAATAAATTTTAGGTTTGTTTTTCGGATCCAATAATTCATTCTGACGATACGATAATTCTGGCGATTCTATCGTGTTTTTTTTTTTTTATTAATAAAGATCCTTTTTTTCTTATGAATATACATTTCACAACTTTATTTATTTAATCACATTAAAAAAATGGTATGAAAGCCAAGGAACAAAAAAAAAAGAACAAAACGATTTAAAAAACGGTAAACTGACCCGAATGGTCTGACTTTAAAAATAAAAACCAGAACAAAAATGTTTTAAAACGGAAAAATAGTTGATCAAAATGATCTGAAATGAAAAAAATAATAAAATAAAATGATTTAAAACAGACAAAAATATAAATTAACCCTTTCGCTGCTGAGGCATTTCACGGCTTCCCTTCACACCTGTGTGCGGCACTGCGGTCTGCTGCTGAGCTAATTTTTAACAGTTTCGCTCCTCTTGTTTAAACGCGTTTTGAAGCCTTCTTTTATAATATGACCCAGACATGTTATATATCGTTCTTTCCGGCAGACTCGGCAGATGATTCATAATATATCATTATCATATGTATGCGTCATGTCCTGTCTGTATATTATAACAAAAAATGCAATAAAATTAGAATTTTCAATGTTTGTTTTACAAGGTGTAAAGTGTTTTTTTTCACATTTTAACATGCGAGTGTTTGCGGTTATATTTTATGAGTTGCGTTTGTTAAAAAAAAATTGAAAAGGGGACTTGTTATATTTTTTTGGGTGACAATTACACTATTTTTAACAAACGCACCCCATACAAAAATCCTTAGTGCAGCATCATTGTTCACATTATAATTGAAATGGCAACAATATTGCTGCATTAACAAAACAAAACAAAAAACCTGTATTTTTTTTTTTTTTATTTAAATTTTTTAACATTGTCATGTTTGGTATTGTTGGAAAGGCCATGCTCTGGTCGATCCAAAGATACCAAACATTAACCAACCGATAGCTGCCGCGGATCGGAGATAGGGGGTTCCAATGAACCCCCTATCTCCACCATTGGTCACAGTTAGGGGTTAACTCCAAAACTGACGTCATTGTGACGAGGTCTTGGGACTGTCAGCAGCTGCTGTTCCCCCACGCTGTTGTCTTCCTGCAAAGACATGACCATGTTGGCGGGCAGCGTCTTAGCGGGCAGCGGTGGGAGAGAGAGAGCTCATAGCTGGGAGGAGGTGTTGTGTGAAGCTGCAAACAGGGACAAATAAACTAGACCTGAGCCGCACTAAGGATCTTTGGGTTGTGTCGGAGAAGACTTCATGCAGTGCTGCCATCAATATTTTTTGATAAATTCTTGGTTATACAATGAATGTGACTGTGGACAAAAATCCGTGTTGTTGTGACATCGCCTAAGCTTAACAAAAAACCAGGCCACGTCGGTAATCAAATCTCAAGGCCTTACAACAAGGTTGTGTTAGTGTGTGACATTTTTTGGCCAGGCAGGAAGTGTAGAATGTGCACAGTCACATTCATGGCCACAAATATGTTGACAAATTTATGACAAAGGGTCCATAGAAATGTCAATACATTTATGTACATATAATTTTAACAGTGTGGAAACCAAGCAATACATATTAACTTATTAAGTAAGGAAAAGCAACGCACACAAACAGGAAAATAGTGAAAAAATAGAAAATTTATTTACAACATAACATAGGGAAGGGAACATGCCAAGGATGGCAAACTGCCCAACAAGTTACTGGCATTTGAGGAGATGTTGGAGCTGGTCCGCATCTTGGACTGCAAAGATTACGATTGCTGTATGGGCCCTTACGGCAGGAAGAATAACACCCGCAAGGATCGTATCCTTGAAAAGCTACGCACCACCATCCTGGAGCTGTTCGGGAAGGACTGGACGAAGGACCATCTCTGAAAACGCTGGTCCGACCTCAAGGCACGCGAGCAGGAGCAGCTGAGGCACATTCTGGAGGAGGCTGCCATTGGTCTCACTGCTGCTCCAGGAGGTCTGCGGCATTGGTTATGTGCTCCCGCAGTTCCTGGAGCAGTTCTTGTAGAGAGTTGACGGCGGTAGCTGCCAGGCGAAGCTCGCCGATCGCCTCCCGTCGGCGTCTGGCTTCTCCTTCTATATATCCAATAAATGAAAGAAGGAAAATACAGTAAGTAAAGCAGGTTTCTATTTTTGACTGAAAGTCTTGAAAAAATATAACAGTAGTATATATACAGAGCTGGCGGCCTCCTGAGTCTCCGACTCCTCCGACTCCTCCCCCACCACCACCGTCTGCATATCCAGTGCTATATGTAAGAAATTAAAGAAATAAAAAATACAGTAAACAACAAAACTGATTTATTTTTGAACAAAAGTCGATACAAAATACAACAGTAAAAAAAAAAAACCTGGACTGGCGGCCTCCTGCTGCTCCGGCTGACTCTCTACATCCTCCTCTTCCTCCTGCTCCTCTTGTGCTATACATAAAAAAATTAAATTAAAATACAGTAAACAAAAAATGTTTCTGTTTTTGACCAAAAGTCGTTGCAAAATAAAACAGTATATACCAGCGCTGGTGGACGCCCGTGCTCCTCCTCCTCCTCCGGGGCACTGGTCCCTGCCCGGGCAGATTCGGCGGCCTTCTTCCTGTCTTCTGCCAAATCCAAAAAATATAACACGTAAATAATGCAGACTGGAAAAAATGGTATATCTATACAATATATTGCCGAAAGTATTGCGACACCCCTCCACTACCCCACTACCAGCTTGACCCACCACTTCTCCCATCTCATAGGTCTAAAGTCACAAAATATTTATTTATTTCCTCTGCACAGACATATATTACCGTTCATTTCTATATTTTTTTCAGAAGTAAACATTACGTTTATTCAATAAAAACTATTATTAGTGTTGTGTGCGTACAAAGCGCATTGTGTGACTGCTTTTATTTATTTTATAGATGCCTCAGCCTCAGTTTCACTTTCAGTTTCTGCTAATAATAAAACTGGATATTGCAGAAACAACAACAGAAATCCACCATTTTGTTTTGAAATTTGCATCTAAAGCATTCAATGACACTGCTGCAGCAGCTGCTGAGGATGTATTGAAGGCAGCTCTGTTTGGATGCACTTTCAGAAGAACTACATGTCCCATCCTATCACTTAGCAGAGACGCAGAGATTTTTATTGATGCGCAGGTGGGAGTCAATATTGGGCAAGCTGCGGGTCATCTCGTATGCATCACTCAATCACAACAACCTCCCCCCCAGCACACTACAGACTATACACACAGTGCCAAAAGAAATCCAGCATTGTAACTTCATCTACATACATCAAATATCACAATTTTCACGAATACGTAAAATCACAAAAAAAAAGCTATGGCAAAAATGCATGTATGACGAATTGTGAAAACGCAAAGCTATACACAATCACATTGCATGAAAAAAGGACTAGATAAATCAGCGTATTTCTGCGCACATTAGCACATGCAAGCACATTATTATTATTATACAGGATTTATATAGCACCAACAGTTTGCGCAGCGCTTTACAATATAACATGACACTTACGTTTCGCTATGACGCGCCGGATGCGCCTCAACTGCTCCTGCTCACGAACTTTTAAATCAGACCAGCGTTTCCGTAGCTGGTCCTTCGTCCGGTCCTTCCCAAACTTCTCCAAAATGGTAGTGCGTAGCTTGTCCAGGATACGATATTTTCTGTCGTTATTCTTGCTGCGGTAAGGTCCCTTCCGGCAATCGTAATCTTTTCTATCAAAGATGCGGACCAGCTCGAGCATCTCCTCAAACGCCATATTTTGGGCCCGTTTTTTCCTGGGTGCAGGTGGTTCAATTTCATCATAAGATGAAGACGAGGTCTCCTCTCTGGCAGCGGCCATTATGAAGAATAATAAAAACAAAATTTTGTTCAAAAAGTTGTCAATAAAACTGGCTCAATAAAGTTACGACATGTGCGCGCGCGCGCATGCGCGACCCGCGGACGAATCGGATCTGACCAAAATACGAATATTCTTATCGGATCTTTGGAAACAATAAAAAAATTTACAGAATCAGCCATATAACCGATACTAGTTAAATATACGATGTCCAGACTTACCGAAATGGTACCGAAATCCCGAATGGAACTGAAATCATGAATAGAGGGAAAATAAATTTCGATTTGACACATTTCAAGTCCATTCGAAAATTCCGAAAAATTTTCGATTTGGCAAATTTTTCGTTTTTTTCGGAAAGTCTGTTGTCGTTTCAAAGCAATAGATTTCGATTTGACACATTTAAAGTCCATTCGAAAATTCCGAAAAATTTTTGATTTGGTAAATTTTTCGTTTTTTCGGAAAGTCTATTCTCGTTTCAAAGCAATAGATTTCGATTTGACACATTTCAAGTCCATTCGAAATTCCGAAATTTTTTCGATTCGGTTCGGAAACCAGTTCGGATTCGACTTTTTCGGATCTAACAAATTTCGGATTTTCGGCCGAATCGAAAGACCCGAATCGGGAAATTTCGTGAAAATTCCGAAATTCCGAAACCCGAAACGCACATCCCTAATTTCTATAAGAGCTGGGTGGTTAAACATTGTTTGCTGGGAAATGCATGTTGTATTAAGCAGAAATGCTTATTAACCATTTGTGTATTAGTTACTAACTGATAAGGTAAATGATATTAATCATATATGCAGTTACTAACTGGAGATACATATATTGTGAAGCTAGTTTTTATATGCTGATGGATTGTGGTTTATAAATTTTTGTTTATGATATGAGATTTGAAACTTTTTTGTATACATAATAAATATATTATTTTTTATCCGATTATTGATTATTGTATTTTTCAAAGCAAAACACAGACAATTAAAAAGAATTCAGGAGAATTTCTAAGAAATATAAACGATTGATATTTGTGTCTCGTATGGATTTCTTATGAAATAATAATCCCTGATATATTGGAGGCAACTGCCGAGATAGGTCCAGTAAGTCCAATATAGACATATTGGAGGCTTGGCTGATAAATCCAATATATAACGTGTTGTATTCACGTGCAGAGATTATATCCGACATCTCCTAATATCCGCACCCCCAACTCTCGCCTTCAGGACGTCTCTCGAGTTGCCCCCTTTTTATGAAACTCCCTCCCTCGTAACATTAGACTCTCCCAGTCTCTCCAGTCCTTCAAGAAGTCTCTGAAAATACATAACTTTAGAGAAGCCTATCGACTCCCTCGTTTCCCCCACTGTACATTTCTTGGCCATCTTCCCACATGCACCCCACTACTTCATGTACTCTGCTATTTACACTTCGAAAATAATAACAAATTTTCTGACAAATTGAGATTCATTACGAAATGAATCCACATCTCTATGTTGCACAAAGTACTCCCCACACACTACATATACAACACAGAAAGGTACATACATAGTGCATGCCAAGTACCCACGTTAAATTCACAACACATACCACACCCACTGTAACTTTTATATGTGTGACTCTCTCCATCTTCCTGTCCCCCAGTCCTTCTCTCTGTGCGCCCCCCCATTCTACTCTACCTCATTCATTCATCCTCCTCTCTCCATCCTCCCCTGAGTTATTTTCTGTGTCTCTTTCCATCCGCTTGTCCTTCTTTGTCTCCCTCCATCCTCCTGGCCCTCAGTTCTTCTCTGTGTCTCTCCAAGCGTCTGCCCCTCAGCCCCTCTGTCTATTTCTATCTTCCTGTCCTTCTCTCTGTGCCTCTCTCCATCCACCTGTCCTTCTGTGTCTCTCCCCATCCTTCTGTCCCTCTCTCTGTGTCTGTCCATCCTCCTGTCCCTTTCTGTGTCTCTGTCCATCCTCCTGTCCCTCAGTTCCTCTCTCTGTCTTTCCATCCCCCGTCCCTCTCTGTGTGTCTGTCCATCCTCCTGTCCATCAGTCCCTCCCTCTGTGTCTAATCCTATCCAACTGTCCTTATCTCTGTCTGTCCATCCTCTTGTCCCTCAGTACTTCCCTGTGTGTCTCTCCATCCTCCAATCCTTCTGTGTGTTTCTGTCCATCCTCCTGTCCCTCAGTCCCTCTCCATGCCACTGGCATTGCTTGTAAAATGTCACCCTGCACCATGTACAATACATACGCTGCAGGAAAGGAATCACACGTGACATGTCCTCTTGATTCCCTAACTGCAGCAAATGGATTACACATGTTACAGGGCAGCATTTCTACATGTGCTACACCCTGCGTGAAATGGGGATATGAGTCCAGGACAACATGGCCCACCAGGCACTATTAACTACATAGAGAAATGTACCTCGGTACATCCGAGAAAAAATAGTGAGAAAGCTATGTTTATGCTGCACATGGAAGCAGCCTTCATGAAGGACGCCTGCACAGCACAAACGTGACACTAAAATTGCATTCTGAATTTGAACTATGTTCCTTGCAAAATACAACATACATAGCACAACAAGCAAGATGGAAATGCACATATTGATCTAATGTGTCTATAAGCTGTTTGAGTATCCCCAGCGGAGCAATTTTTATGTATGAAATAGATATACAGGACACATATTGAAAGCATTATCATATCTACCATTAGGCACACTGTCAGAATAATCAATGATGAGACAAGTCCCTAAACAGCTTACCTTAAGGGATCATTTAGCAATGCACGCCGATATGGTATTGCCCCAGAGGTATGGCAAGTTCTCCTCTAGCACCCACTATATTTCTTTTCTGTGTATTAACATGTGTTCTGTTTCTCGTTAAATGGCAAAAGACTTGCGATGAATGGGACTATTTTCATGGACTATTGCATGTCCCTTTCCATGTTCAATCCCTCCTCCATGATGGCCCCTCTCCCTGTTCACACCCCCATTCTGCATGCTCTTTCTCAAGGTTCATACTCCCCTCCTTCGTTCTCCGTGCCTTCTCTCCCTGAACATTCCCAGGCACGAGGGGGCTTACCCTGGATCCATCGAAGATCCACTCTTTCCAGCCATGCAGTTGCCATACAATGCTGGGAGGAAGTGATATATTACACAATCACTTCCTCCCAGCCCTGCCATGTAGGAGCACTGGGAGGGATGAGGTGATTGTGTAATATGACCTTCACTGCTGAGCCATTTCACCCCTGTGTGCCAAGCTAATTTTGACCATTTTTGGCTCATCATGTTTAACGCCTTAACGCCGAGCGGATGGCACTGGGTGGGAGGGGGTTAATGCCAGCAGGGTGTATCCATAGGCCCCACTTGCCGGGCCTCCTAAGCAGGCCTCATCTCTGGCACGCCCAGCCGCTGACATGTGATGCGCGTCATTGGCTGCATTCGCTAGGCCTGAGTTCAGGCCGTCCCGCAGCAGCCAATGGCGCGCGCCGTCTACTGAGTGGAGCCGAGGTGGCCATAGAAGTTAATGGGGCATACTAGTACGCCCCGTGTCTTCTAAGCCCACCTGCCGCAGGGACAAAATTGTACACCCTGTGGCGGAAAGGGGCTAAACGCGATTTGAAGTCATGTTTTATTACAGGACCCAGACAAATTATATATCCTTATTTTCACCAGATTCA
>RXON01001474.1:0-14891 GCA_009667805.1 Leptobrachium leishanense
CACCATAAGGGGCAATTTCCTGTTAGTTGATATTTCTGGGCCAGATCGGCTCCCTCTGAATAACCCTTTAAGTATTGTCTACATAAATACACAGTATCACTGGTTTTGCCCCAAATATATACCTATGTACAGCCGCCAATCCCAAATATATGGAGAAATCCTTAAAATGAGGGGCATTAGGAGAGTGACTGCAGAATTCAATGTTTATCAGACAGACCTCTAACTTACGGATCATTTATTTTCACACGGCAATATCTTTAAGGCTAATGTCAGTTGAACGCAGTCTGAGCGCACTCTGCGTGCGCGTGCATAACGGACTGACATACTCACGGAAAATACTGTAGACACCACACAGTCCATATTTTTTTGACGGACGTAGGAAAAAAAAAAAAACTATGGGAAATAAAATTAATATGAAAAATGATAAAAAATTTGAAAAGGATATGAAAAGTCATTTTGTGCATCAAGGTGCTGGACGTCGCAAATGCGCTGCATCTGACACCTCATCACTCACACAGAACGCTACGCGGACGTGGCGCACTCTGCCCGCCCGTCTAGCGGTTTTTGCCCAACTTGCATCCATTTGCCACGTGCGTTGTGCTTGCGCAGTTCGGGGTGCACGTACTTCGTGTGTGGGTCTCTGTTGATCATGATTCTATGCTACGACGGACGTTAAACTGTGCGGCAACACGGACGTGATCGCTGCGTTCGTCTGACACCCGCCTAAGACTACAGTAAACAAAATCCAAATCTTTGGGGTTTATTCAATATACTCTTATTTATGGAAGTTTTAAGGCTCGTGTCAGACGAGCGCAGTGTTAACGTCCGTGTTGCCGCACATAAGTACATCCGTGATAGCACATAATTGTGGTAAATGAAGCCCCACACACGAAGTACGTCCGCACAGAAGTGCGGACGCATGACGGACGCGGCAAACGGACGCAGGTTAGGCAAGAACGTAATACTGCTAGAACGGACGTGCGGAGTGCGCCGCGTCTGCAACGTCCGCATAGCTTTGTGTGTGAGTGATGGAGCATGGTCAGACGGACTGCATTTATACGTCCAGCATTTTTGACGGACAAAATGTTTTTTCATCTTAATTTATTTTCCCTCCTACATCCGTCAAAATAACGTCAGTCACAAAAACGGACTTGTGTGACACTACTGCGTCTTCCGTCAAAAAGTGCGTCCAGTACTGCACGGGCGCACAGTCCGTAGAAAACGCGCTCGTTCTGACCCTAGCCTTAGTCAGACATTTTAGTCCTTGATAACCAAGCTAAGATATAAACAATGGTTTTTTTATTTCAGTTTTGCCCTTTTCTTATGACTTTTGCCTTTATCTTCAGATTTCCCCCCATTATTTAATTCAGCTAATTAAAAAAAACAAATAACCTGTGGAATATCTGGGTGTTGCATCTGCGTAATTGCGCATTTCTGTTTATACTTTATTTTGCTTAAGATTCCTGTAGAAAAAAAAAATTATTTAATAAGTTACAGTTACAAGTTTTTATAAAGCGCTAACAAGTTCCTTAGCGCTGTACAATGGATTGTAAGTAATTATTTATTTTAGACTGATTTATTCATCGCCTGATGCTGCCTCTTAGGCTAGGGTCAGACGAACGCATTTTTATGTTGTCTGTGAAAAAGTGCGTTCGAACGAAATGGACGCATTTTTTCACAGAATACGTGATAGTGGTCATACGATGCGCATTTTCGTCCGTGATTTTGTACGGATCATCAATAAAACACTTTTTTGTGTCTGGACGTTTGTTGGCCGACATTAGCAGCGTCTGACGTCTCCTAATCACGGCACACACGCCGCTACGGACGCAGCGCACTCTGTACGTCAGTACCTGCGGTTTCACGTTCTCGAAAAATGCGTTCATTTTCCACTTGCGTTGCGCAGGCCGGACTTTTTGTGCGACCGTACTTCGTATATTGGCCGTCATTGCCCGGCATCTGCTGCTACTACGGCCGTGATTAAGTGCGGCTGCACGCGCGTTCGCACTGCCTCAGTCTGACCCTAGCCTTAAACTAAACATGCATAGATACATAAATTGCATAAACATTTTTTTCCCCTCAAGTGAATAAATTTAACTAAAATAAAATATATTAACATATTTTAACAGTAGCATGTATTATTTTCTCATAAATACTATAACTTGGATCACACAATAAAGACGATTAAAGACAATAAAATATGAAAAAATTATTTAAAAATAAATTACTGAATGCTTCCTAGAGGTGCAGATGATTAGTATCTGTAGGATTCACACACGCAGTACAGCCAGTTAATATAATAACCCAGGGCATGGCCTTTCCAATAATACCAAACATGACCAGGTTCAGTGTAAAATATATATTTTTTTAATTAATAAATAAATAAAAATATAAATATTTTTTTCTTTTTTAAATTTATTAATGCAGCACTATTCTTCACTTTTAAATTATAATTTGTCTGGGTCGTACAATAAAACATGACTTCAAATCGCGTTTAAACATGCAAAACATATGTAGCGCTCACAGGGGTCAAGTCCTGGGAAAAAAAGTGAGGGAACTCACCCACGAATTCCACAACCCCCATTACCTGAAGAAAATATATATATATATATCACGAGTATAGCCGGACGAGCCGGTGATACATTTTTATTGGGTTAACTTTACATTTAAAAGACAAGCTTTCAAGAGTGTAAACTGGAAACTATACTGATCAGTGAAAGTATCATTACGTACAGGTATACTCGTGATTGTGGCAACTGGACTAACGCGTTTTATATATAATCTATATATATATCCAGGCACAGACCCCCCAGAATTATATACACAGCACTGGTTATATGGATATATTTTCCCAGTTCACATGGATATAATTGCCCCAGCTCTCATGGATAATGCCCCAGGTCTCATGGATATGCCCCCAGCTCTCATGGATAATGCCCCAGCTCTCATGGATATATGCCCCAGGTCTCATGGATAATGCCCCAGCTCTCATGGATATGCCCCCAGCTCTCATGGATATGCCCCCAGCTCTCATGGATAATGCCCCAGCTCTCATGGATAATGCCCCAGCTCTCATTGATACTGCCCCAGGTCTCATGGATAATGCCCCAGCTCTCATGGATAATGCCCCCAGCTCCATGGATAATGCCCCAGCTCTCATGGATATGCCCCCAGGTCTCATGGATATGCCCCCAGCTCTCATGGATAATGCCCCCAGCTCTCATGGATAATGCCCCAGCTCTCATGGATAATGCCCCCAGGTCCTCATGGATATATGCCCCAGGTCTCATGGATACTGCCCCAGGTCTCATGGATAATGCCCCAGCTCTCATGGATAATGCCCCAGGTCTCATGGATAATGCCCCAGCTCTCATGGATAACGCCCCAGGTCTCATGGATAATGCCCCAGCTCTCATGGATAATGCCCCAGCTCTCATTGATACTGCCCCAGGTCTCATGGATAATGCCCCAGCTCTCATGGATAATGCCCCAGCTCTCATGGATAATGCCCCAGCTCTCATGGATATGCCCCCAGGTCTCATGGATATGCCCCCAGCTCTCATGGATAATGCCCCCAGCACTCATGGATAATGCCCCAGCTCTCATGGATAATGCCCCAGGTCTCATGGATATATGCCCCCAGGTCTCATGGATACTCCCCAGGTCTCATGGATAATGCCCCCAGCTCTCATGGATAATGCCCCAGGTCTCATGGATAATGCCCCAGCTCTCATGGATAACGCCCCAGGTCTCATGGATAATGCCCCAGGTCTCATGGATAATGCCCCAGGTCTCATGGATACTGCCCCAGGTCTCATGGATAATGCCCCAGCTCTCATGGATAACGCCCCAGGTCTCATGGATAATGCCCCAGGTCTCATGGATAATGCCCCAGGTCTCATGGATACTGCCCCAGGTCTCATGGATAATGCCCCAGGTCTCATGGATAATGCCCCAGCTCTCATGGATATATGCCCCAGCTCTCATGGATAATGCCCCCAGCTCTCATGGATAATGCCCCAGCTCTCATGGATAATGCCCCCAGGTCTCATGGATATATGCCCCAGCTCTCATGGATAATGCCCCAGCTCTCATGGATAATGCCCCAGGTCTCATGGATATATGCCCCAGCTCTCATGGATAATGCCCCAGCTCTCATGGATAATGCCCCAGGTCTCATGGATATATGCCCTAAGCTCTCATGGATACTGCCCCAGGTCTCATGGATAATGCCGCAGGTCTCATGGATAATGCCCCAGCTCTCATGGATAATGCCCCCAGCTCTCATGGATAATGCCCCCAGCTCTCATGGATAATGTCCCAGCTCTCATGGATAATGCCCCAGCTCTCATGGATAATGCCCCCAGGTCTCATGGATATATACCGCAGCTCTCATGGATACTGCCCCAGGTCTCATGGATAATGCCCCAGGTCTCATGGATAATGTCTCAGCTCTCATGGATAATGCCCCAGGTCTCATGGATAATGCCCCCAGGTCTCATGGATATATGCCCCAGCTCTCATGGATACTGCCCCAGGTCTCATGGATAATGCCCCAGCTCTTATGGATACTGCCCCAGGTCTCATGGATAACGCTCCAGCTCTCATGGATAATGCCCCAGCTCTCATGGATAATGCCCCAGGTCTCATGGATATATGCCCCAGCTCTCATGGATACTGCCCCAGGTCTCATGGAGATATGCCCCAGCTCTCATGGATAGTGCCCCCCAACTCACCTCTCTGCGACCGCGGCTGCGTGCTTCCTGTTAGAACGGCCGCTGACAGGAAGTGCAGCCGCTCGCCTGGGATCGATGAAACAGCCAGGCGAGCGGCTCCACTTCCTGTCAGCGGGCCGTTCTAACAGAAGCACACGCCGCCGGCAATGTGCGGCGGCCGCCTGCTCCAGCCTTTCGGGCTCGGCACAGCGGGAACGCTGCGTTCCCGCAGTGTTCCGCTGTGGGAGGAGTGCGGGAACGCCATTTCCCGCGCGTTCCCGCTCGACTCGAGCCCTGAGCGCTCACTCCCAGAGGAGCCGCTGAATAAACCTCGGGTTAGTCTCACCGCACTAGGAAATAACTATACACCAGCACTGTTGTGGATTTTTATATATTATATTTTTTACTGATCCCAATAAAGCAGCATATAATACGCATATACGGTATTTGAATGACAAGAATTCGTAACACGGGAAAAACACGCGGCGGTAAAAGAAACGGATAACCCCCTCAGTTCTGGAGTGTAAGTCCCGTAATAATAGCTCAAAAATATATATGTGTGTTGTCTCGGGTACCCGGGTACTGTGTTCAACTGGCCAGTGAATGAAACAAAACAATCTTCGACTAGTCACCGTTGGGGCCCTGTGAATTTAAACAATATTGCAGCGTGCATTTCTGTATTGGAACTGCGGCCTGGCGGCCTCTCACCAATCCGATGAACGAAACTGTCTAGCTCTCGATACCTCGGCCACAAGATCTTCTCCGCTGTGTACTGGGACTCCGTGATGCTGAATCTGCTCTCAGCTTGCCCAATCCTGCAACTGGAACACCGATCCACTGCCTGCACTCCCAATCGATCAGCGCAGCCTCCTAACACGGGGTCCTGCCGGAACTAGCTTTTTCCTCCAGACCTCTCAGCGCTGCGCAGGTAGGTCTCAACGCGATTACTGTCCCGATCTCCAGCACCCGTAAAACAGCGTCTGTACTCCGGCCTGGTTGCGATCCCTGACAGCTCTAACGTGCGTCCTCCACCTTTCACTGCTCCGCTCACTCTGCTTCTGCCTTGCACGAGGCTGCTGATCTCTTTCCTCTTCTTGTACCACCTCCTTCCTGTCCTCATGCAAAGGATGATGGTACATGTAGTTCGGTTTTGTCCAGCATAGTCTAACAATGTTTCTGTCTCCCTCTGGTGGCAGCAATAGTTCAATGCACCAGAATACTGTGTTTTTAAAGCACATACAAAAACTTTAAAAATTAGCTCAGGACACAGAGGAGAAATTGCTCAGTAGTGAAGGGGTTAAAAAGACAAAATCCATAGGATTCAATGTAAAAATATTAACATTTTTATTATTTTTTAAAAAGTTTATTCTTTTCATTTTTCAGTAAAAGACTTTTTATTTCTTTTTATTTTTCAGAACACCTTTTTGTATTTTTCAGACAATATTTTTGTTTGCCATTTTTTTTAAAAGGCGTTTTGTTTTTTTAAAATTCTGTAACAGACTTTTTTATTATTATTATTTAAAGGACCTTTTATATTATTTAGACACATTTTAATGCATTGTTATTGGTTTAAACACCATTAGAAGAATAGGAGAGTTCCGGTTTTTTGGATTTCGCCAAGGCCAGTACGCCGCTCTTTGGTGCTCTTCAGTGACGTTTGCCAACTTTTTCATGAGGCTTTGGGGACTCCATCTTTGCCGCACTACAGCGACCCTACAGCGAATAGCGAATTCACCGTAGTTTTGGCAAAATAGAATTGCCGATGTGTACTGACGTGAAAAGCAGCGAAATGTTGCTTTTTTGTGAATAACCCTTTTATTTTTCTAGGGTCACATGACTCCTGCTCATCCCATATCGGTTAAAAATATGACTAATAAATTATCATCTGTCCAGATGCTGTGTATTTAAATGTTTGCGTGTAGATATATATATATATATATCTATATATATATAAATTTTTGCATTGTTCTGGGAGCCTCCCTTCATTATCTGGTTGCTGCGCTGTCCTTCATCTGTAATTCCGAGGTGTTCCTATATATATATATATATATAATTTATTTTTTTCAATTTATTTTTTTTAAACCCCCTCCTTTGTTTGCTCGACACTGTGTTAAAGCTGCTTCCTGTCTAGAAAATTCTGCAACAACCTGCCAGGCGCCTCTCACTAAAGAAAGCAGGGACGAGCGGAGGAAAACGGTTTCCTAAAAATAGACATAGTGACTTATAATGTTTTCCTGGTACGGACACTTTGCTATGAGATCACCTGCCCGGCTAATGGTTTATTCCCTTCAGGATAAAGTTATGATTCGGTTGCCTTTCAGGCGCTCTGTGTGTCTGTGTGTGTGTGTGTGTAGTTTGTCATGTTACTTTGTATACATATTAAATGAAGAGATGGAACAGGCCTGTCACATACATTTCGTTTTAACATAAATATAGAACCTCTAGTAAACCTGCCTCGGCGTTACTGTCTCTATGTAACAAGGGATTCAAAAGGCTTAAAAAGCAGGGGTCATCCCAGAATGCGCGCTCGCCACATTTACA
This sequence comes from Leptobrachium leishanense, assembly GCA_009667805.1. Taxonomy (NCBI): domain Eukaryota; kingdom Metazoa; phylum Chordata; class Amphibia; order Anura; family Megophryidae; genus Leptobrachium; species Leptobrachium leishanense. The sequence goes on from RXON01001474.1 coordinate 7,257, forward strand.
GGCAGCCAATCAGAGCTTGACATATGTTAAGCTCCTCGGAACATCATGAGAACGTTGAATAATGGCCCGGAGTTGTTGACGCAAGACACAATGGAACAGCCCGGAACATGGGCCCCAAAATTGGGACCTTCTCAGTGGATCCAGGATCACTGATTGCCAAAAGAAATTATTTATTTATTCATAAAAGTATTTTAGCAGGAAGATACATTGACATAAAGTAATAAAATGCAAGATATTAAAAGCCAACACCAATATACGGATTATCAGAAAATAAATATGTAGGAAATGTAGTCACTATGTACATGTTTACAGGTGCATTCTGTATATAGGTCACTATGTTACATGTTTACAGGTGCATTCTGTATATAGTCACTATGTTACATGTTTACAGGTGCATTATGTATATAGTCACTATGTTACATGTTTACAGGTGCATTCTGTATATAGTCACTATGTTACATTGTTTACAGGTGCATTCTGTATATATTAGTCACTATGTTACATGTTTACAGGTGCATTATGTATTATAGTCACTATGTTACATGTTTACAGGTGCATTCTGTATATAGTCACTTATGTACATGTTTATAGTGGCATTCTGTATATAGTCACTATGTTACATGTTTACAGGTGCATTCTGTAATATAGTCACTGTGTTACATGTTTTACAGGTGCATTCTGTATATAGTCACTATGTTACATGTTTACAGGCGCATTCTGTATATAGTCGTGTGTGTTACATGTTTTACAGGCGCATTCTGTATATAGTCACTAGGTTACATGTTTACAGGTGCATTATGTATATATTCACTATGTTACATGTTTACAGTGCATTCTGTATTATATTAGTCACTATGTTACATGTTTACAGGTGCATTCTGTATATAGTCACTGTGTTACATGTTTACAGGTGCATTCTATATATAGTCACTATGTTACATGTTTACAGGTGCATTCTGATATATAGTCACTATGTTACATGTTTACAGGTGCATTCTGTATATAGTCACTATTTACATGTTTACAGGTGCATTCTGTATATAGTCACTGTGTTACATGTTTACAGGTGCATTCTGTATATAGTCACTATGTTACATGTTTACAGGTGCATTCTGTATATAGTCACTATGTTACATGTTTACAGGTGCATTATGTATATATTCACTATGTTACATGTTTACAGGTGCATTCTGTATATATTAGTCACTATGTTACATGTTTACAGGTGCATTCTGTATATAGTCACTGTGTTACATGTTTACAGGTGCATTCTATATATAGTCACTATGTTACATGTTTACAGGTGCATTCTGTATATAGTCACTATGTTACGTGTTTACAGGTGCATTCTTTATATAGTCACTGTGTTACATGTTTACAGGTGCATTCTGTATATAGTCACTGTGTTACATGTTTACAGGTGCATTCTGTATGTAGTCACTATGTTACATGTTTACAGGTGCATTCGGTATATAGTCACTATGTTACCATGTTTATAGGTGCATTCATGTATATAGTCACTATGTTACATGTTTACAGGTGCATTCTGTATATAGTCACTATGTTACATGTTTACAGGTGCAATTCTGTATATATTAGTAGTACTAGTTACATGTTTACAGGTGCATTATGTATATAGTCACTATGTTACATGTTTACAGGTGCATTCTGTATATGTCACTATGTTACATGTTTACAGGCGCATTCTGTATGTAGTCACTATGTTACATGTTTACAGGTGCATTCTGTATATAGTCACTATGTTACATGTTTATAGGTGCATTCTGTATATAGTCACTATGTTACATGTTTACAGGTGCATTCTGTATATAGTCACTGTGTTACATGTTTACAGGTGCATTCTGTATATAGTCGTTGTGTTACATGTTTACAGGCGCATTCTGTATATAGTCACTATGTGACATGTTTACAGGTGCTTATGTTATATATCACTATGTTACATGTTTACAGGTGCATTCTGTTATATATTAAGTCACTATGTTACATGTTTACAGGTGCATTCTGTATAGTCACTGTGTTACATGTTTACAGGTGCATCTATATATAGTCACTATGTTACATTTTACAGGTGCATTCTGTATATAGTCACTATGTTACATGTTTACAGGTGCATTCTGTATATAGTCACTATGTTACATGTTTACAGGTGCATTCTGTATATAGTCACTGTGTTACATGTTTACAGGTGCATTCTGTATATAGTCACTATGTTACATGTTTACAGGTGCATTCTGTATATAGTCACTATGTTACATGTTTACAGGTGCATTATGTATATATTCACTATGTTACATGTTTACAGGTGCATTCTGTATATATTAGTCACTATGTTACATGTTTACAGGTGCATTCTGTATATAGTCACTGTGTTACATGTTTACAGGTGCATTCTATATATAGTCACTATGTTACATGTTTACAGGTGCATTCTGATATAGTCACATATTACGTGTTTACAGGTGCATTCTTTATATAGTCACTATGTTACATGTTTACAGGTGCATTCTGTATATAGACACTATGTTACATGTTTACAGGTGCATTCTGTATATAGTCACTGTGTTACATGTTTACAGGTGCATTCTGTATATAGTCACTGTGTTACATGTTTACAGGTGCATTCTGTATGTAGTCACTATGTTACATGTTTACAGGTGCATTCTGTATATAGTCACTATGTTACATGTTTATAGGTGCATTCTGTATATATTAGTCACTATGTTACATGTTTACAGGTGCATTCTGTATAAAGTCACTATGTTACATGTTTACAGGCGCATTCTGTATATAGTCACTATGTTACATGTTTACATGCGCATTCTGTATATAGTCACTATGTTACATGTTTACAGGCGCATTCTGTATATAGTCACTATGTTACAGGTTTACAGGCGCATTCTGTATATAGTCACTATGTTACATGTTTACAGGTGCATTCTGTATCGAGGAATGTTAATAGGGAGCTCTTAAGGGACTTTAGACTGGGGGAAGATTTGATGGCGTCTGGGAGGTTATTCCATATTTCTGGTGCTGTGTAGGAAAATGAGGATGGAGCCACTTTCTTTTTGTATTGTGGTATTGCAAGTAAGGTGCAGGTCCTGGACAGTGGCGTAGCGTGGGGGGGCTGTGGCCCCGGGCGCAGTTTTTTTTAGGGGCGCCATAGTGGGCCCCCACCGGTTTCCCTGCCCTGTGATCGTCATCAGTGCACACAGGCAGCCAGCAGCACACCCTGGAAACGCCGCGGTGGCGCCTGCGCTGCCTCCTCACGTGACGTGTCACGTGAGGGGCGGCGCCAGTACAACGTGCCTGCTCCAGTTTTAGACTGGGATCCAGGCACACTGCAGGCGCCACCGCGGCATTTACAGAGTGTGCCGCTGGCTGCCTGTTAAGAGCACTGATGACCATAACAGGGAAACCAGCGGGGACCCACTATGATGCCCCAAACTGGCCCCCCCCTACCGACCCGCGTGTCCTCAGACCCGGTAAGGGGGGGCAAATATATTCATGTTTGAGCTACTGGGGGCAAATATATTCATGTTTGAGCTACTGGGGGCAAATATATTCATGTTTGAGCTACTGGGGGCAAATATATTCATGTGTGAGCTAGTGGGAGCAAATATATCCATGTTTGAGCTACTGGGCAAATATATTCATGTTTGAGCTACTGGGGCAAATATACTCATGTTTGAGCTACTGGGGCAAATATGTTCATGTTTGAGCTACTGGGGGCAAATATATTCATGTGTGAGCTACTGGGGCAAATATATTCATGTTTGAGCTACTGGGGCAAATATATTCATGTGTGAGCTACTGGGGCAAATATATTCATGTGTGAGCTACTGGGGCAAATATATTCATGTTTGAGCTACTGGGGCAAATATATTCATGTTTGAGCTGCTGGGGGCAAATATATTCATGTTTGAGGTGCTGGTGGCAAATATATTCATGTTTGAGCTGTTGGGGGCAATATATATCCATGTGTGAGCTGCACATTACTGTGTGTTTTATTGCTGTGGAGCTCTGTGATACGCTCATACACTCTGCACATTACATTGTATCACAGTTAAGGGGTTCAGTGCCCTAATGGTGGAAGGGAATCGGGCATGCTAACGTGTCCACAGGTTGGGGGGGCGCACAATTCTTGGCTGGCCCCCGGCACTGACAACCCACACTACGCCACGGTCCTGGATCGGAGGTTATAGGATGAGGGAACTGCGGGGGGAAGCAGTCTATTCAGGTAGGGTGGCAGCTTCCCAGATAAGCTCTTAAACACCAGGTTGGAAAGGTGAAGGGTGCGTCTGGATTCCAGCGGCGGCCAGTTTAGCTCTTTTAACATGTCTCAATGGTGGGTCATGTAGTTACATTGTAGCACAAAGCGGCAGAATGAGTTATACAATGTAGTAAGTTTATGAAGGTGCGTTTGCGGGGCGGCTGCATACACTACATCTTCGTATTCAATAAAATATTGTAACGCCATCATTTAGGAGATCTACAATTGATCCTAGGATCTCGCCTATAGCCGTGCGCAGAAGAGTGTGTCTGCTCGGTGAATTGCTCCTGCTTTCGACATTTTAGGTCCCGACTTCATTTTTTTTTTTATCTGGTTCAAAATAGAGAACATGGAAATCAACAGTTTGTCATTAATTATAGTTTGTAAGAAATAAATATCACATGTGTGCACACCCTAAAATACAGACTGCGCATGCGTATCTAACCGGCTTACACCTCGCACGGCTACTCTCGTATCGTACTCTACGTTATGTTGTGTATGAAATGAATGAGACCGGTAACTTGGATTGCTGCTATCAAGGGGTTTTATTCTGGTGGATCAGCATAAACATGCGGTTGAATAAAAACATATAGGGCTCTATTAGATTTCTTGCGCAAACGTTAACACGTGTGCAAAAACACATTAACGTGAGGGGCAAAACCATTCACGCAGAATGTCGTATTACAATGTCCGCGCAAAAAATGCATGTTAACGTCTACCGCGGGTGAACCTGTGCCAACCCTTTGCGAGCGTAGTGTACTTTGTTTGTCCCTACTAAAGGATTACTTTAAGCTGGGTTTTCATTTAATTTGAGCAGCCGTTTTTTAAAACGATTGTATTATGCTAATTATGCACAACGTCATCCCCTGTGAGTGCACGCTGCAGGCTCAGACCATGAGGAGCACGCGAAAGGGAAGGTGGAACATCACAGTGAATATTACTCATTGCTGTACTTTATGGGCTCTATTACATTCTTTGCGCAAAAATGCACGGTAAACGCGTGAATTTTTGCGTGAAGCATTAAACGTTAACGCGTGCATATTAACGCTGGTATTACAATCCGAGCGCATTTTGTCATCCGTCAAAAGATAACACGCGTAAAAAAGACGCGCAAAAACGCACGCATTGACGTTGCGCGCAGAAATCGGTGGGCAGACTGTTTTTTAACGTGATTCAGCCAATCAGAATTAAGAACCACAATTGTCTCCCGTTGAGTTTATGCCTCTGTCAAAATCAATCTGAGTATATATGCTGCAGCAATAATAAAAACACGCACAACCTCTCAATTTTATTGTTTGGGTATGTGTAGAATGTGTAACTATACTGTGCTGTATGTTTTTTCGGGCTGGTGTATTTGGGTTCGAACAGGACGTTCAGATTTGCCGTTACCACCAGCTTTTCAAAGACGTTAAAATTATGTGTGTAAACGTTGTCCGTTAAATTTTGAGCGTAGATTGTAATACCATCCGCGTACCAGCGCACAAACGCATTTGCGCTCACAATGTTAAGTATAGGACATTGAACAACATTTGACAAACAGTACAGGAGGAGATGAGGGCCCTATTCCCGTAGGAACTCACAATCTGGGAGGGTTGGGGTTGGAAACAGGAGGAGAGGACTGTAAGGTGAGAGTGATTGATGGTTGCGTCAGTGAGTTGGGTGGTAGGCTTCCCTAAATAGGAATGTTTTCAGGGAGCGTTTGAAGGAAGAGAAGTTAGGGGAAAGTCTGACAGTACGAGGGAGAGCGTTCCAGAGAGTGGGGGCTGCGCGTGAGAAATCCTGCAGTCTATCATGGGAAGAGGTGATGCGGGGAGAAGCTAGGCGCAGGTCACTGTTTGACCTTAGGGAGCGGGCTGGGGTGTATTTGGTGATTAGTGAGGACAGGTAGTGGGGAGCTGAGTTAGTGAGGTTTTGTAGGTAAGGATAAGGATTTTGAACTTAATTCTGCAGTGGATGGGGAGCCAGTGAAGGGACTCGCAGAGGGGAGCGGCAGAGACAGAGCGGCGGGTGAGGTGAATTAGCCTGGCGGAGGCGTTCAGGATGGATTGTAGGGGGGAGAGGCGGGACAGAGGGAGGCCAGATAAGAGATTATTGCAATAGTCGAGTCGGGAGATTACCAGGCGTGTATGAGTTGTTTTGTGGTGACAGCGGTAAGAAATGGCCGAATTCTGGAAATATTACGCAGTTGGTATCGGCAGGAGGAGGAAAGAGACTTGATGTGGGGGATGAAGGAAAGAGCAGAGTCAAGTGTAACTCCAAGGCAGCGAACTTGGTTTGATGGGGAGATGGTGATACCCTCCACCGTGATTGAGAAGTCAGGAAGTGGGAGGCATTGGAGGGAGGAATAAGTAGGAGTTCAGTCTTTGACATGTTGATCTTTAGGTGGTGGGAGGCCATCCAGGAGGAGATGCCAGATAAACAGTCACTGACTTTTGAAAGGACAGGGGGAGAGAGATCAGGGGTAGAGAGGTAGATCTGAGTGTCATCAGCGTAGAGGTGGTAATTAAAGCCAAAGCTTGTTGATGATTTTGCCCAGGGAGGAGGTGTATTATTATTATTATTATTCTTTATTTATAAAGCGCCAGCATATTCCGCAGCGCTGTACAATAAGCACAGTATATGACAGGGTTACAATACATTGAACAACATTTGACAACAGTACAGGAGGAGATGAGGGCCCTATTCCCGTAGGAACTCACAATCTAGGAGGGTTGGGGTTGGAAACAGGAGGAGAGGACTGTAAGGTGAGAGTGATTGATGGTTGTGTCAGTGAGTTGGGTGGTAGGCTTCCTAAATTGGAATGTTTTAAGGGAGCGTTTGAAGGAAGAGAAGTTAGGGGAAAAGTCTGACAGTACGAGGGAGTAGATGGAAAAGAGCAGAGGACCAAGGACAGAGCCTTGAGGTACACCAACAGATAGAGGCAATGAGGAGGAGGAGTTACCAGCAAAGGACACACAGAAGGACCTGTTGGATAAATAGGAGTCAACCCAAGCAAGTGCAGTGCAGCTTTAGAGCGTCCTCAAGATTTGTCATCCTGTGCTCCCTCTGTGCGGGCAGGATGAGCTCTGCAACTTTCCCCTTGTATCGTGGATCAAGAAGGGTGCCAACCAGTAATGATCCCTCTCCTTGATAGCACGAATCCTGGGGTCCTTTAGCAGGCTTTGCATCATTAGGGAGCCCATGCAGCGTAGGTTGGAGGTGGCATTAGCTGCCGAGCCTTCCTGGTCAATGAGGATGACCGTATCGTGCACTTCCTCCTCCCAGCCACGCACAAGCCCTTCTGTTTCTGGGCACACAAAACCCTGCCTTGAGGAATCCCCACCTTCAATGCCCCCACTACTTAA
>RXON01001475.1:0-47061 GCA_009667805.1 Leptobrachium leishanense
GTGTTATCAGCATTAGCATTACAATCTACTAGTGCTGATTACCGTCCGGTTGCGGTTACTGAACATTTACTCACAACCAGGACCTGGTGCTAATGGATTCCACTTCTGCAGAATCAGTCAGCAACAGCTGAACCCCCCCCCCCCAAAAAATCAGATACTCACCTCTCATCCCGCAAAAAGAACGACTGCTCCATTCACCTCTTCTGGCCGCCAGGAGCAGAGGGAGACTGGGAGAAAAAGTCCCTCAGTCTCACTCTGGGAATCATTATGTCGACCTGTCGGATCTCACAAAGACTTCAACGACGTGCCGAGTACATCCTCTACACACAAACATGAAACCAGAGGATGCGCTCAACACGTCGTCAGCAGCAAAGTGGTTAAATGTTAAAAAGGAGTGAAATTTGAGTAGAGTGGCCCATTTAACCTCTTGCTGACTTGTACCAATACAGTCTCCTACCTGTACCTCACGATGCTGCCAAGACGCTCGCTGTAATTCTTTTTTGTGGAGTGCAGGCAGCAGATATTGTGGTGATTTCTGTGCACAATACAATCCTTTATGGTACAAGACAAGGGGGCAACACCGGACAAAGAAACAGGTGCAGAATTTTACGCAAAGCAGCCTGTTTAAAGACAGATACATGCATTTATACACACAGCCATACGTTCACATACATAACTATATATCCTACTCCCTACACCCTGGGGGTATGTAGCAATAAAGCCCACATTAATGTGCAGTGTGAATGAGCATATCCCAGAAACCACAACAATAAAACTCACAGTAATGTACAGTGTGTATGAGCGTATCAGAGATTTGCAGCAATAACACCTTCAGTAATATACAGAGTGTATGAGCGTATCAGAGCTCCACAGCAATAAAACTCAGCAATGTGCAGCGTGTAAGAGCGTATCACAGAATCCACAGCAATAAAACAAGCAATGTGCGGTGTGAATGAGCGTATCACAGAATCCACAGCAATAAAACCAAGCAATGTGAATGAGCATATCAGAGAATCCACAGCAATAAAACTCAGCAGTATGCAGTGTATGTGTATCACAGAATCCACAGGCATAAAACTCAGCAGTATGCAGTGTGTATCAGTGTATCACAGAATCCACAGCCATAAAACTCAGCAGTATGCAGTGTGTATCACAGAATCCACAGCCATAAAACTCAGCAGTATGCAGTGTGTATCACAGAATCCACAGCCATAAAACTCAGCAGTATGCAGTGTGTATCAGTGTATCACAGAATCCACAGGCATAAAACTCAGCAGTATATGTGTATCATAGAATCCACAGGCATAAAACTCAGCAGTATATGTGTATCACAGAATCCACAGGCATAAAACTCAGCAGTATATGTGTATCACAGAATCCACAGCCATAAAACTCAGCAGTATTTGTGTATCACAGAATCCACAGCCATAAAACTCAGCAGTATATGTGTATCACAGAATCCACAGCCATAAAACTCAGCAGTATATGTGTATCACAGAATCCACAGGCATAAAACTCAGCAGTATCAGTGTATCACAGAATCCACAGGCATAAAACTCAGCAGTATCAGTGTATCACAGAATCCACAGGCATAAAACTCAGCAGTATCAGTGTATCACAGAATCCACAGGCATAAAACTCAGCAGTATCAGTGTATCACAGAATCCACAGCCATAAAACTCAGCAGTATATGTGTATCACAGAATCCACAGGCATAAAACTCAGCAGTATCAGTGTATCACAGAATCCACAGGCATAAAACTCAGCAGTATCAGTGTATCACAGAATCCACAGGCATAAAACTCAGCAGTATCAGTGTATCACAGAATCCACAGGCATAAAACTCAGCAGTATCAGTGTATCACAGAATCCACAGGCATAAAACTCAGCAGTATCAGTGTATCACAGAATCCACAGCCATAAAACTCAGCAGTATATGTGTATCACAGAATCCACAGCCATAAAACTCTGTTTAAATTTTTAAAATACACTATTAAAAAATATTTTTGATATATGAAAATTGCACCCTCTCCTGCTCACCTTTGTTTTTTTTTTTGCTTGCAGGGAGGGTGTTTGGATATCTATCATTGGTGGTCCAGTGGCACAGATGGGGGGGGAGGTCAAAGAGGGTGGCCCGGCTGGCCGCATCTGATGGATAGCCGCCGGGACCCCTCATTTCCGCGGGCCTGGCGGCAGCCTCCGCTTCCCTGGTGGTCCCTGTGGTTCGTGGGGTGCTGCACTGCGCTCTGTACATGGCGCACAGACCGCACAGCACATCCCTCACTGACACGAGCGGCCGGCGATCTCTGATGACCTGTCACCTGACCGCCGGCGCTTACTGTCTGTGTCAGAGCGCCGGCGGTCAGGTGACAGGTCATCAGAGATCGCCGGCCGCTCGTGTCAGTGAGGGATGTGCTGTGCGCCATGTACAGATCGCAGTGCAGCACCCCACGAACCACAGAGACCACCAGGGAAGCGGAGGCTGCCGCCAGGCCCGCGGAGACGAGGGGTCCCGGCGGCTATCCATCGGATGCGGCCAGCCGGGACCCAGAATGTGCCGCGGGCCGGCATTAGGGTGTGCCTAGGCACACCCGGCACACCCCGTGCGCACGCCTATGTGTATAATGAACATTTCTATTGGATGTTGAAACAATAAACAAACCTGACAGACCACGGACTGATCAGATGATAATCTGCCATATCTCGGTGTGGTTTCTGTCTATCGTCTCCTCTGATCAGAGTCGCGCAGCGCCTTACTTCAATTTTGATATATATAAGAAGAAACTTGAAAAAGGTTTATGGTAATTATAATGGAAATTAGAACTTAACACCCCTAACTCATGGATACTGCCCCAGCTCATGTATACTGCCCCAGCTCATGGATACTGCCCCAGCTCATGGATACTGCCCCAGCTTATGGATACTGCCCCAGCATGGTTATCTGCCCCAGCACATTGATATACTGCCCCAGCACATTGATATACTGCCCCAGCACATTGATATACTGCCCCAGCACATGGATATACTGCCCCAGCACATGGATATACTGCCCCAGCACATGGATATACTGCCCCAGCACATGGATATACTGCCCCCAGCTCATGGATACTGCCCCCAGGTCATGGATACTGCCCCCAGCTCATGGACATGCCCCTAACTCCTGGATACTGCCCCAAGTCATGGATACTGCCCCCAGCTCATGGATACTGCCCCAGCTCACCTCTTTGTGCCACATGTTCGACTCCCTGTGAGCTTCCGGCGGCACATGGAGCTTGGGTGCTCGCCTGGGGGAACCACGTGACGAGTCGCGAGAACGCGGCTGTACACGTGGTTTCCCCTGCGAACGCCCAAAGTTCCATGCCGCTGGAAGCTCACAGGGAGTCGAAAATCGCAGCCTTATGCAATTTAGAAATTGCAGGTTCTTTAATCGTGATTGTTTTGCGATTGCAATTGATTGCACAGCCCTATCGTCGTTGCATTATCCTTTTTCCAGACACTCTGCCACCTGACCTGTGGTTGGAATCTGCTCTATTGTTTTATCTTCTGTTTAGTTTGTTTCTATCCCACAAAGGTCAGCAGAAAGGACTATGGCTGGGTTGAGATGGTGCACCAGAATGGGCAATGGCTGGGTGAGATATGCACCATGATGGACAATGATTGGGGTGAGATGGACACCAGAATGGGCAATGGCTTGGTTAGATGGTCATTTTATTTACTGTGATTGTGAAGTTGCATGTTCATGACCCGTCTTTCTTCTGACCTTGACATGTTGTCGGGTTAATGCTGTAACTGATTGCTGTAGTCGCTGGCTGTGAGAGGGACCTGGAAATAGCAGGGGATCTCGGCTGGAGTCCCAGGAGTCTGATACAAAGCCCTGTATCACACCTTCAGCTACACATCACACCTTCAGCCACACACTCCCTCAAATGATGGTCCTGCTCTTCCACCACCTGAGTCACACGCACGATCTCTGCTTGGGTCTTAAGTCATCTTTAAAGACCTCCTGGGCCCCCAACACCCCAGTCTGCCGTACATGCTATCATAATGTTTTGTGTAAGGACAATCTTTATTCAAGTTGCATTTTATGTGAACTAAGTGTCATTGTGTGTATTGACATATAAGAACGTGCTCATAATGACCACCAAGCGCTTCCATGAGATCAGTGTCACCGTCTGATAATGTGCACCGGTTTAGCTTGTGTATGTTAGAACTTTTCATGGGTGGAGATCCGTTGGATGATGGGTTTTATGGCTACTGGGGGTGTTCCAGGATGTGACGGGAGGGCAGCTAGGAGTAGGATCAGACTGAGCAGCACTTCATGGTCTGTAAGTTGGATATGGTCAGTCCTGACATGATATAAAGCACCGTGTGTGCACTGAGCTTGACCAGAAGGTCTCCCCTTTATGGACTTCCTACATGCATCTTGGTATTTGGGGTGTTATATTTACAGTGAATGGTCCAGGAGATGCCTGACTCCAGCACGTCCTTTTTAGATGAAGGTGACTAGTGGGAGGTTTCGAGTTGTGTGACGGCCATGTGTTCTGACATTGATGGGGGAGGATTTTGGGGGAGAGGCCCGGCACTCTGCACAAGTAAGAGGACTCCTGGCATTCCTTGCATTTTTGGTGGGTCATGTCTCTACAGGATAATAAGTGGAGAATTTGCGGGTAATATTTTGAGCACAGTTAACGCTTTGTTACCTGTCCAGAGGCCTGTTCAATACCTCAGCCGCTGCAAGTGCTAAGTTAGCAACTTGCATTGACGCCGTTCAACCGCTCAGCAGTGCTAACCTAGCACTTGCAGCGACCCGAGGAGATGCTGAGTGTGACGTATTAAAGATGGCCGCCGCCTCGAAGCAAGTAATAATTCCGTACAGCAATGTTAATTTTGAGGTTTTTGTTCACCAAAGCACAAAATATTTATTTATTATTTCCCCCTGCACACAGACATATATTACAGTTCAATTTATATATTGTTTCAGAAGTAAACATAACGTTTATTCATTAAAAACTATCATTTGTGGTGTGTGGCATACAAAACGGAATTGTGCTGACTGCTTCTCTTTATTATTTTTCGTCCGAGTGATCCGAAAAACAATCTGAATTTTTCATTAAGAAATTGTCGGCCATTTTGATTCAAAATTCACATCCAAAGGGTTCAACGACACTGCTGCAGCAAACTGAATTGCTGCGCTGCAGCAATTCAGCAGCTGCTGAGGTATTGAACAGGCCTCTGGTTTTGGCGAGAAGCAGTAAGGGGGTGGCGGCACTCAGGTACAATGCAGTGGTACTTTAAAGTGTCCGCTGAAATTGGGTGCTCAGGGGTCCAGGGAAGACCACTCTTATGTAGGTAAAAAAATCAAGCATGGAGCCGACACCGAGAAACAGGGACCTATTTTATTGCAGCGGCAACATTTCGTCTGGTCACCTAGCCTTTATCAAGAGCTGCTGTCAATGGAATATGTTGCCTGGTTTTTGACATCTTTGACCTTTTATACGGTTAATGGCCAGACTTGCTGATCCTTTCCAGTCCCCAATGCATTTGATGTCTACAATGGTGAAAGCGTGTTTCAACATGTATGCGGTCACTTGAGGAACATGTCTCTAGCTTGAAACCATTGCAGTCTGAGAATGAGCAGGTCCTGTTTTATTTTTATCCTGGCCGGTCTGTCGCCATGAATGTTCGCTGTTGAAGTCTGTGAGACGGCTTTGAGAAAGCCTCAGCATCCATAGTAGACATGTTCCCGATCATTTGAACCTGGTCATCACATCTTCCATAAAGCGTGTTTCTAACCACTCGGTGACGGTTCCCTTGACATTCACAGCAAATTCCTTTATGGCCTGGTCGGCACGCTCTGATTTCAGATCTTCTTCTGATGTGATGCTGGTGTGTAATTTTTTCATGTCGTTGCCCAGTTTCCTGAGACCTTCATTAAGTCTTTAATGGCACCCACTGTGCAGAAACACAAGACATGAGTAAATGGTAACATTGTAACATACCTCACAAAATACAGACATGGGAGACGACTTGGCCATCTAATTCCCTCAAACCATCAAATGTCTCCTGCACTGATCCCATCCATTCAATTTCATACTAGGCTAATCCATCAATCACTTATCCAACATCTCCATCTTCTGGACTGCTCTACATGTTCAGCAGACGTTCACTCCAGTAACTGAATGCTTTCACTTCATCCCTGAATTATCTCGTGTCCTCTACATCCTACAATCCTGTGTATTATTTTCCTGGCCAGTTTCTCTGTTTTTGTGACCTCCTTGACCTTGTTCAGGTCATGTTTGAAGAGATGATTACCATCAATGGTCTGTAAATATCTGATCATTCTCGGTGAATCAAGTCACACAGGCTACAGGCGCTCTGTTACTATAAACTACCTGATCGGGGAGTAGAGAAGCCCCTGAGTAAGATGACTCCGAGTCACACAGGCTACAGGCGCTCTGTTACTATAACTACCTGATCGGGGAGTAGAGAAGCCCCTGAGTAAGATGACCCCGAGTCACACAGGCTACATGCGCTCTGTTACTATAAACTACCTGATCGGGGAGTAGAGAAGCCCCTGAGTAAGATGACTCCGAGTCACACAGGCTACATGCGCTCTGTTACTATAAACTACCTGATCGGGGAGTAGAGAAGCCCCTGCGTAAGGTGACTCCGAGTCACACAGGCTACAGGCCCTCTGTTACTATAAACTACCTGATCGGGGAGTAGAGAAGCCCCTGAGTAAGGTGACTCCGAGTCACACAGGCTACATACACTCTGTTACTATAAACGGCTGTGACACATAATCTACCTGCAAATTCAGTTTTTTCATTGAATGTAGATAAATCATCGGATGTATTGAGGGCTCCAGACTCCTCGTCACGCAGTGTTGGTGTTCTTGATTGATTGTATCGTTGCTGAAAGTCACTTACACGCAACGACACATCAGAATCGACCTGCAGGAAAGTCCAGCCCTGTGAGTCTTGGGGAAATGAATGTAGCCTGGTTATTGCCAAAAACCTATTCCTTCATCTCCTCAGCTCTATCCTTTCTATATTTACCCAGTCTTCCAAATCTGCCCCGTCTCAATATGATTCAGCTGCATTTTGTCCCATTGGACTTTCCATAGCGGCTCTATTCCTGTAGAGCAGTGGTTCCCAACAGCGGTCCTCAAGAACCTCTAACAGGCCAGGTTTTAAGGATCATCTTGGGGAAATGCATACTGAATCCTGCAATCACTGAGCAGCAAGTCATACCCCCTGTGTTTTGCTACAGATATCTGGAAAACCTGGCCTGTTGGGAGAACTTGAGGAACACTGTTTGGAACCACTGCTGTAGAGTATGAGATTAACCCTCATGATCTCCTGCGGTGTAGCATTAAAACTCTGCTTATGATTGGGAAGTCTGCCTTATCTAGGTGGCGTTGACATGGTCTGGTCACGGCTGAAGTGATCTTCTCTAAGCAGTTAGTTTTGAGGACCAGGAGGTCTACTGCTGGAGACTGAGGTCAATGTGCTAAAGGTCCATTAACTGTATCTTGCTGCTAAAACCAGCGTCATGATGTTATAACCGGCACTCCAGCTCATTCAAGACCCAGAGCAAAGGGGATACTGAAATACTCACATCAATCGAGACATTGGTGACTTGTGCAGATTGAGAGTTCGTGCGCCCCTAAACCTGGACGATATTGTGCGCCCCAAATCCTGGACGATAATGTGCGCCCCAAATCCTGGACGATATTGTGCGCCCCAAATCCTGGACGATAATGTGCGCCCCAAATCCTGGACGATAATGTGCGCCCCAAATCCTGGACGATAATGTGCGCCCCAAATCCTGGACGATAATGTGCGCCCCTAATTGTGTACCTTAGTGGATGGATGGGGTCTCCTAAGATGTTCCAGGCACTTCTCCACTGTGCTGTCCATCTCCCCTTCATACTGCTTCACCGATCTGCTCGTTACTGAATAACAGTCTGTGAAAAAGGTCAAAAATCCATTTACTAAATTGTATGAACATTCGTCACGGAAGCACCAAGGCGTCTCCTCAATACAGGGGAAGCAGCGGTGTGTCACTATCCCCTCCCCCGATACTTTCAGTGATCAGCGATGCACATTGTTACGTAGTGCTGGACCATAGGAGGGTCCCTCCATTCATTTGCTTCCCAGCAGCCGCCTAGATAATGTAGCGCTGATATCAGAGGTTTATAGCCCTTTCCATGTACATTACCAGAGACGCAGTGATGGCTGAAAACAAGCGCTGTTTAATAGAAAGGTATCACAGCACCTCCAACCCTCCGGAGAAGAAATGGGTTGTGCTGGTCTGGCGGGAATGAGAGACTCCTCAGCTGGGGGAGGGGTGGATTCTGGATATTTCTATAATTAGACAAAACAGGCAGTTGCCGAAGGCCTCACTCACACAGGGGCCTCACGTAATGGAATTTATATTGACGGTCAGTCTGCACAGGAACACACACTTTGTGATTCATAGCGTGAGCTTGCGGTACTTACCGCGTCCTATACTTAACCTGGGGAGCGCTAGAGATCACTTGCACTATTGTAACCAAAATATCGTTTGGTCCCAGCGCTAATTCCTACACGTGCAATAATCGTGAATATTTAATGCTCAACCTTGGTGTTAAATGACGGAAAAGCGAAAAAAAAAAAAAAAAACACACAGGTCCTCGCCCCAAATAACCAGGCGATGTAAAGGAATGCAGCACAGGTGTTCTCTTGGCCCCATACGCCATAGTAATAGGGATGAGCTGTTCGCTTCGATCTGTTCGGTTTTCGCATCGCACATCGGCCGTTCAGATGTTCGCCAAACTCCAAATTTCCGCGTGTTCACCCACAATTGACCACAATGCAATGCACTTTTCCACTGGCCTGAAGCTCGTAATTGGCTACAGCCTTGCACCTGACCACAGGTCAGGTGCAAGACAGGTTCAAGACTATGCCAATCGCGGCTCAGAATCCTGATTGGGCAAATTTTGCCCAATCATGGGCTCACAGAGGTAAATCCCGCAGCACACTATATAAGGCTTCACACGGCCCCCAGCATATGTTTTTTGAGAGAAGATTATTCTGTTAGTGTGTGTTCTCACTGCCAGCAGCTATTGTGGGGGTCTCACTTCTACAATATATCTGGGAATTGTAATCTGTGTCTTGTCACTGCCACCCATCAGGGTGTCTCACAGACTTGTAGCAGATTTATGCATATTTTAATCTATCAGGGTGTCTCGCTGAGTATACCAGAGTTCTGGAAATTTTTAATCTAGATAACACAGTTGAATCAGAGTTCTGTATATCTTTAATCTAATATATCACTCACCATGTCAGAAAGACCAAAAAGGACAGGCAGATGCTCCCAGACACAGATAAGAGGGCAAGCAGCCTCTGTGTCGGAAGGCTATGCCTCTGGTCGTCGTGGACGTGGTGCATCCTCTGCAGGGGCACACTTGTCCTTTCTAACTGGTGCTGGCCGTTTTAAGCAGCAGCAACATACAGAGGATTTGGTGGATTGGCTAACCAGTAGGGATGCACACATACCACTTTGTTAAGACCGAGAACCGATATTTTTGTTCAAGTACCCCGATACCGAGTACCGATACTTTTATTTCATGTCATGTGAACGCTTTCGAATAAGAACAGACCTCATATAAATATGCCCCCAGCTCTCATGGATTATGCCCCCCAAGCTCATGGATTATGCCCCCCGAGCTCATGGATTATGCCCCAGCTCTGTGTGTATGTGTAATATATTACACATACACAGACCCCAGACCAGACAGAGGGCAGCTGTCCGAATGCTCTGTCGGCATTCGGACAGCCCTGCAGCTGCTCTCTGCGATCATACTTGCCTTCCTAAGCGACGCCGGCAAAGTTTCCGCACGTGCGCTCGTTGGAAGGCCCCCAGCCTCGATCACGTGGGACTCCCACGTGATTGCAGCTGGGGGCCTTCCAACGAGCGCACGCGCAGAAACATTCCCGGCATCGCTCAGGAAGGTATGTATGAATGCGGAGAGCAGCTGCAGGGCCTGTCCGAATGCCGGTAGAGCATTCGGACAGGTGCCCCAGCCCCTCGGATGCCGGCAGACCGCCTCAATGCCGGCTTCCGCTATCGGGGGAAATATCGGGGGCACTGCACGAGTACGAAGTACTCCTGTAGTACCCGGTATCGGCACCGATACCGATACTAGTATCGGTATCAGTGCAACCCTACTAACCAGGCCATCCTCATCCTCCGAGTCCTCTGCCAGCCAGGCTTGTAGTGGTTTACAGTCCACCTCAGCTGCCAAAGCATTGAATGCAGCCTCCATGTCCACAGCTACCCCTGCCATATCCTCACCAACATACACGGAGTCAGCTGAATTGTTTGACTACAATGACAGTGACCTGCTGCTTGAGGATGCACATCAACTACAGTGCTCTGATTCAAACTCTGAGGTTGAGGAAGGGAGTATCATCAACCTAGAGGAAGGTGGTGCCAGTGACACACAAATAACTGGTACTCATGTTGCCCCCAGCAGCTGCAGCATACTGCCAGGTTGCCTCCAGTGACAAGATAGGGGGTGATGACAATGATGATGACGTCACAGACTCCACCTGGGTGCCTGATCGAACAGAGTCAAGTGAGGAGGAGGCACAACAGCCAGTCCAAGGCATCATAAGGGACAACTGCTCAGGGTGCAGAGCGCTGTTGTCTCAAAGCACATGTACAGGAAGTCTGCTGTTGGGTAGTTCTTTAAGAAATGTGCAGCAGACCGCACTGTTGCTATTTGTAATCTATGTCAGATGAGGATCAAGCATGGGAAAGACATCCCACGCTTGGGTACCACGTGCTTGAGGTGACATATGACCACCTGCCACAACACTTTGCATAGGTCCTCCTCATATGTCTCTACCCCCACTATATGTCCTGCCATGTCATTGCCTACAACCTCCACTGACAGGGATGATGCTACAGTAATGGGTGTACCAGGTCCTTCCTCAGAATGTGACAGCATCCCATCAGCTGAAGATTTACGCAGTCAGATTACGTTGCCCCAGCTGCTGCAGCATAAGAAAAAATATAGTCCCAACCATCCCCAAGCACAGCGTCTAAATGCCAGCTTAGCAAAATTACATGCATTACAGCTGCTGCCTTTCCAGCTGGTGGACTCTGCTTCCTTCCGTGAATTTGCTGAATGTGCTGTACCACAGTGGCAGGTTCCAGAACGCCATTTCTTTTCACGGAAGGCCATTCCAGCACTATGCCAACACGTGGAAGACAATGTTATGGAGTCATTGTGAAAGGCAGTCAGCAGCAAGGTGCACTTGACTTTAGACACGTGGTCCAGCAAGCATGGACAGGGCTGTTACATTTCCTTCACGGCACACTGGGTAACTCTGATTGCAGCTGGGAGGGATCCAGGACGGGGCTCTGTGCTGGAGCTTGTTCATCCACCACACCTCCATAATGCTGCTTGTGTGCGGTCTGTCTGCTCCACCACCACCACCTCTTCCGTCTCTGGCGAAGTGACAGTTAAAATGACACGTGGCAGGGGCTACGCAATGGCTCAAGCAAAAATAAGCCATACTGTGCTTGAGCTGGTTTGTTTAGGGGACAGGAGCCATACCGGGCCAGAAATTGTGTCAACTCTGCAGGGCCAGGTGCAGAGATGGTTAACACCACGCCAGCTTCAGCTGGGAATGGTCATCTGTGATACTGGCAGCAACCTTCTCTCCGCCCTATGCCAGGGTAAGCTGACACATGTACCATGCCTAAGACACGTCCTAAATCTGGTGGTACAGCGTTTCCTAACCAGGTACCCAGGGCTGGCAGAGCTTTTCAGCCAGGCCAGAAAAGTCTGCAGCCACTTAAGACGATCATTCCCAGCAAGTGTTCGCCTGGCAGAAATTCAAAGAGATTTCCACATTCCCACAAACCGCCTGATCTGTGACATGCCCACCAGGTGGAACTCTAGATTAGCAATGCTGCAGTGTATGCACAAGCAGCAGAGGGCCATCAATGAGCACCTGTGTGAGTATGGCACAAGGACATGTTCAGGTCAACTTGATCCCCCCCCCCTGTAACGTTGAGAGCAGCATGTCTGATGCTGCTCGCTGACCAACGCCCGGTTTAAATGGAGACAGGCAGGGAGGTGGCTGCATGAGGCACGACTTGAGTGGGGGGCACAGTTTGGTGAAGGTCTTTAAAAACCCTCAGTTACTTCTCAGCAGTGCCAGATCGTGGTTATCCATACCTGAGCTCCTTGTACCGGAATTCTATTGTGATTTAACCTGTTATTGACCTCTGCTTGTTTTCTGACTTCTGCCTTCCGTTGCCCTAGACTATTTTCTTGTACTACGCTACTGCACTGATATCGACCCGACTATTCCATTTGACTATTCTATACTCTGTATTCCTGATTCTGGCTCGTCTGACTACCCCCGTGTTGCTAACCTGGTTTTGTATTACAACATTGTCTTTTGCTTAACCCTTTCTGTCTAGCTAGTTTACCTGGCCAATTCTAAGGACCAGACAGTTAGGGATTCTTCTACGGCTACTCTGTTGGTAGCTTTTGGGCTCTGTGGAGTGTTGGGCGTTAAGAACTGCGTGGTGGGATCCGGGAACCGTGACACCCCACCCCCCGCAGTGGCTGATGGTCAAGGATGCATGCACTGTACTGTCACCATTTGAGGAGGCAATAAGGATGGTGAGCAGGGACAGTGCATGCATCCGTGACACAATTCCTTTATTGTTCCTGCTGGAGCGCACTCTGCAGGGAATTATAGATGTGGCACTAAAGGCAGAGCAGCGGGAGGAAGAGGAGGCCTTCCCTAGCTCTCAAGGCCCTAGTCTTTGCGCAGACAGCATTCCTGCGGGTCCTCAGATCAGACAGGAGGAGGAATATTTATGTAGTGGGGGCATTGAAGGTGGGGATTCCTCAAGGGAGGGTTTTGTGTGCCCAGAAAACCAAGGACTAGCACGTGACTGGGAGGAGGAAGTGCACGATGGGGTCATCCTCATTGACCAGGAAGACTCAGAAGCTAATGCCACCTCCAACCTACGCTGCATGGCCTGCTAAAGGACCCCAGGATTTTTGCTATCAAGGAGAGGGATCATTGCTGGTTGGCAAGCCTTCTTGATCCACGATACAAGGGTAAAGTTGCAGAGCTCCTCCGGCTCGCACAGAGGGATGACAGGATGAAGCAACTTGAGGACGCTCTAAAGCGACACTTGTGTAACATCTTTCCAGGCTCTGGTAGGTTACCAAGTGATGACACAGGTGCTTCTGAGGCTGCGGATGATCAGAGGAAGAGCGGTGAAGGCCGAGACCGCTTGACTGATGCCTTTTTAAACTTTTTTAGTCCACGACGCCCAGGGACGCCAAATGTAGGCAACCATTGCCAGCGTCTTTACCATATGTGCAGGACTACCTAGGGGCAAGGGCAGACCTGGATACCTTTCCAGCAGATGATCCACTGGCTTACTGGGTGTTGAGATTGGATCACTGGCCAGAACTTAGGCTAGGGTCAGACAAAGTGATTTCTACGGACTGTACGTCCGTGCAGTACGGACGTACGGAAGACGCACTAGAGGCCACACAGTCTGTTTTTTCACTGACGTTATTTTTGACGGATGTAGGAGGGAAAATAAATTAAAATGCAAAACCATTTTGTCTGTCAAAAATGCTTGACGTATAAATGTAGTCCGTCTGACCACGTTCCATCACTCACACACAAAGCTATGCGGACGTTGCGGACGCAGCACACTTTGTGCGGCCGTTCTAGGAGTTCCACGTTCCTGCCTAACTTGCGTCCGTTTGCCACGGCCATTGTGCGTCCGCAGTTCAGTGCGGACGTACTTCGTGTGTGGGACTCCATCGGCCTTTATGTCATGCTATCACGGACATACTTTTGTGCGCCATCACGGACGTGAATTATGCGGTCATCTGACCGGAGCCTTAGCCAATATGCTATGCAGCTACTAGGTTGCCCTTCATCCAGCGTGCTTTCTGAAAGGACGTTCAGTGCCGCTGGAGGTTTTGTCACAGACAAAACAGTGTGTCTGTCCACCGACTCTGTAGACCGGCTCACATTTATAAAAATGAATCAGTCCTGGATCAGCAGCTATCAATCCTCTGATGCTGACGTAACTGAATAGATCAGGGATCTCTTCTGCATTCCCAAAACCTCCACCACTGCACTCTTCCACAATACCTCAGAGGGGTTACGATGTGACGGCACTGTTGCCGACACTAAAGGCCCAATTTTAATGCACCTGTTGTTACTTTAATCCAAAACCTGCATAAGTTTCATCATAATTTAGCCAAAAAAAACAAACCACTAAACTTGTTCTGTGTGTCCTACAATGTCTCCTCTTTTCATACAGGCTGCCGCCCCAAGCAGTTATTTATGAATAGATTAAAGGAAAACCATTTATCGTAATTTGAAATGTCATTTTTTTGTTTTTAAATGTTTCTATACATCCTACAAATGTGCCACTTCACGGGCAGGTTGTGGGGACCTCCTAGGCACGATATTTGAAGGATTTTTTCGTTTTTAATCTTAACCTTTATTTCATGGAAAACTCACTGTTCCTTTAAAAATGTTTTTTTTTTTTAAACTTTTTGTCCTTGTTTCCTGTCCCCCAGGGCGCTACCTGGACCCCCATGCACCTTTTATGGCAAATATCTTGCATATATGCCCTCTTGGAGGGCACTCTAAAAATCGAACTTTCGAGTCCCATTGACTTGCATTGAGTTCGGTTCGTGTTCGAACTCGAACTTTTGAAATGGGGGGTGTTCGGCTCATCACTACATAGTAATGGATCTGGTCAGCAATGTCACTGCTGTTGCAGTCGGCTCTATTATAAATGTATCCTTTATCCACATATATCCTAATTCTAATATACTGCCTCATTCTAAACATTTTATGCTGGGGGTTATTCATAGTATGGAAGCGGGTGACTATTTGGGTTAGGACCATGTTTAAAAGGGACACATGGATAAGTCTTGACCTGAAACATATATTATTTATATGCTGTAGCAGTGTAGTTCTTGTCGCTCACCTGGCCTTCCTTTTGGATCCATTTAACACCTTGTAATGATTCTACATGCTGCCGGGAGGCATTTATCATGCAATGCCCATCATCCTTAATTAATCTATGGGTGTATATAAACATGGATAATACGGCCACCTTGGAGGATTTTAATAATGCAGGAGGGTGTGAGGGCTCTTCGCTGGATGTGTTCATAGGCAAGCTTGCAAGGGCGGGGGATAGGTATGGCCCGGCACTCTGCACTGGGGGAAAACCTGTACTATCCTGTACACAACCGCATTAGCACTGGGTCTCAGCCCAGGTCTTAGCGTTTCCCTAGCGCACGCTAATGAATCTTGTACACAGACACTAACGCACAAGGAGATCTGTTGTGGGTCGTCAGGTGCTACCTTTTAGCAGCTCGCGCTAGATTTTTCATGTATCGTTGGCGTTTTAGCTCACACCTGGTGATAGTGCCAA
The DNA here is from genome assembly GCA_009667805.1 of Leptobrachium leishanense. Taxonomy (NCBI): domain Eukaryota; kingdom Metazoa; phylum Chordata; class Amphibia; order Anura; family Megophryidae; genus Leptobrachium; species Leptobrachium leishanense. The sequence continues at coordinate 15,499 of RXON01001475.1, forward strand.
AAGTGTCTGAGACTGGCGCGGGCACTTGCAGCATTGCCCACACTACATATAAACTCTGTGCCCTTTGGAGAGGAGCGGATGCCAGCCTCGTGCCCGCAGATAGCGGGTGATTATGGCAGAGACTGTTCATAGAGCCTCTGGGCATTGTCACGCTCTATGTGATTTGTGTTAGAGTTAATAGTGTCAGTTTATCCTCCCCCTCTGATTGTGCTGGACAGATACTGTTATCACTGGGGAGGCGGTGATACTCAGCTGTGCTATTGTTCTGGTCCCCTCCCTGATAGTAAACATACAATGTGGAGACTGCATTAACATACTGTCTGGAAAGTAAAGTCATTCTAATCCTGCTTTTACCAGGGATCGCGTCTCCATGCTGGTGTGGGGGCAAACGACTAAACTGGAGAATCTCTGCAGGGTCAGAGCTACCTGTCAGGTAGTCTGGAAGGTGACTGTGGGTCTGCTGGCGTGGTTCTGGGACAGAGAAGGGACGGACAAATAACTGACCGGTTCTGGTCGTTTTGGGTGGAGCCTGGTTTGTTCCCGTTACAGTATCTCTGTATGACACTTTACTTACACACAGTTGCACATCCTCACCATGAAAGCTTGGCCTGCATTCTGCGTCTCCGTCCCAACACTTTCTCATGAGCTGCTTGGCTTCTGGCATGATTTTCACACCATCCCACCTGTTCAGGGCGGTTTCGTCGGGTCTCTGCATTTCTGGCACCTTTAGTACAATCAGATGATTTGGGGCGTCTGCAGGAATCAGAGAATATGCTTTATGGCACATTTTATAGCATGGGAACCTGCAGCTCTGTAAATACAGGGTCTTCTGGTGATCCCATAAAACTGTATTAGAGCAAAATACCTGTCCCTACGGAATATGCCCTCACCCAAAAAATCCTATTGCCTGGTAATCTGAAAGGGCCGCGGCCACCAAAATATGCAAATCCCTTTATTGTGTTTAATTTATGTTGCTGATATCTTGTTAAAAGATGCGGGGCTGGGGGTACCTGGACTTGGCGTTACTGCTGGAAGATGCGGGGCTGGGGGTACCTGGACTTGGCGTTACTGCTGGGAGATGCGGGGCTGGGGGTACCTGGACTTGGCGTTACTGCTGGAAGATGCGGGGCTGGGGGTACCTGGACTTGGCGTTACTGCTGGGAGATGCGGGGCTGGGGGTACCTGGACTTGGCGTTACTGCTGGGAGATGCGGGGCTGGGGGTACCTGGACTTGGCGTTACTGCTGGGAGATGCGGGGCTGGGGGTACCACCTGGACTTGGCGTTACTGCTGGGAGATGCGGGGCTGGGGGTACCACCTGGACTTGGCGTTACTGCTGGGAGATGCGGGGCTGGGGGTACCTGGACTTGGCGTTACTGCTGGGAGATGCAGGGCTGAGGGTACCACCTGGACTTGGCGTTACTGCTGGAGATGCGGGGCTGAGGGTACCTGGACTTGGCGTTACTGCTGGGAGATGCGGGGCTGGGGGTACCATCTGGACTTGGCGTTACTGCTGGGAGATGCGGGGCTGAGGTACCTGGACTTGGCGTTACTGCTGGGGGTACCTGGACTTGGCGTTACTGCTGGGGGTACCTGGACTTGGCGTTACTGCTGGGAGATGCAGGGCTGGGGGTACCTGGACTTGGCGTTACTGCTGGGAGATGCGGGGCTGGGGGGTCTGACATCTCTTTATTTCCCCAGCCTCTGTGTCCAAGTCACTGTCTAAGGTTACAGGGTGTTTGTGTTATGTGTGATTATTGTTAACCCCTTCACAATGGACAGGCGTCACCCATCGGGCAGGGGTTGGCGACGGCGAAGACACATTGTCCGGTATCAGGGAAGATACAGGTTTGTTGCAGCAGTTATTGTTTGTATTGTTGGTTACACAGTGTCCGGTATCAGGGAAGATACAGGTTTGCTGCAGCAGTTATTGTTTGTATTGTTGGCCACACATTGTCCGGTATCAGGGAAGATACAGGTTTGCTGCAGCAGTTATTGTTTGTATTGTTGGTTACACAGTGTCCGGTATCAGGGAAGATACAGGTTTGTTGCAGCAGTTATTGTTTGTATTGTTGGTTACACATTGTCCGGTATCAGGGAAGATACAGGTTTGTTGCAGCAGTTATTGTTTGTATTGTTGGTTACACAGTGTCCGGTATCAGGGAAGATACAGGTTTGTTGCAGCAGTTATTGTTTGTATTGTTGGTTACACAGTGTCCGGTATCAGGGAAGATACAGGTTTGTTGCAGCAGTTATTGTTTGTATTGTCGGTTACACATTGTCCGGTATCAGGGAAGATACAGGTTTGCTGCAGCAGTTATTGTTTGTATTGTTGGTTACACAGTGTCCGGTATCAGGGAAGATACAGGTTTGTTGCAGCAGTTATTGTTTGTATGTTGGTTACACATTGTCCGGTATCAGGGAAGATACAGGTTTGTTGCAGCAGTTATTGTTTGTATTGTTGGTCACACATTGTCCGGTATCAGGGAAGATACAGGTTTGTTGCAGCAGTTATTGTTTGTATTGTTGGTTACACAGTGTCCGGTATCAGGGAAGATACAGGTTTGTTGCAGCAGTTATTGTTTGTATTGTTGGTTACACAGTGTCCGGTATCAGGGAAGATACAGGTTTGCTGCAGCAGTTATTGTTTGTATTGTCGGTTACACATTGTCCGGTATCAGGGAGATACAGGTTTGTTGCAGCAGTTATTGTTTGTATTGTTGGTTACACATTGTCCGGTATCAGGGAAGATACAGGTTTGTTGCAGCAGTTATTGTTTGTATTGTTGGTTACACAGTGTCGGTATCAGGGAAGATACAGGTTTGTTGCAGCAGTTATTGTTTGTATTGTTGGTTACACAGTGTCCGGTATCAGGGAAGATACAGGTTTGTTGCAGCAGTTATTGTTTGTATTGTTGGTTACACAGTGTCCGGTATCAGGGAAGATACAGGTTTGTTGCAGCAGTTATTGTTTGTATTGTTGGTCACACATTGTCCGGTATCAGGGAAGATACAGGTTTGTTGCAGCAGTTATTGTTTGTATTGTTGGTTACACAGTGTCCGGTATCAGGGAAGATACAGGTTTGTTGCAGCAGTTATTGTTTGTATTGTTGGTTACACAGTGTCCGGTATCAGGGAAGATACAGGTTTGTTGCAGCAGGTATTGTTTGTATTGTTGGTCACAGTGTCCGGTATCAGGGAAGATACAGGTTTGTTGCAGCAGTTATTGTTTGTATAGTTGGTTACACATTGTCCGGTATCAGGGAAGATACAGGTTTGTTGCAGCAGTTATTGTTTGTATTGTTGGTCACACATTGTCCGGTATCAGGGAAGATACAGGTTTGTTGCAGCAGTTATTGTTTGTATTGTTGGTCACACATTGTCCGGTATCAGGGAAGATACAGGTTTGTTGCAGCAGTTATTGTTTGTATTGTTGGTTACACATTGTCCGGTATCAGGGAAGATACAGGTTTGTTGCAGCAGTTATTGTTTGTATTGTTGGTTACACATTGTCCGGTATCAGGGAAGATACAGGTTTGTTGCAGCAGTTATTGTTTGTATTGTTGGTTACACATTGTCCGGTATCAGGGAAGATACAGGTTTGTTGCAGCAGTTATTGTTTGTATTGTTGGTTACACATTGTCCGGTATCAGGGAAGATACAGGTTTGCTGCAGCAGTTATTGTTTGTATTGTTGGTCACACATTGTCCGGTATCAGGGAAGATACAGGTTTGTTGCAGCAGTTATTGTTTGTATTGTTGGTTACACATTGTCCGGTATCAGGGAAGATACAGGTTTGTTGCAGCAGTTATTGTTTGTATTGTTGGTTACACATTGTCCGGTATCAGGGAAGATACAGGTTTGCTGCAGCAGTTATTGTTTGTATTGTTGGTTACACAGTGTCCGGTATCAGGGAAGATACAGGTTTGCTGCAGCAGTTATTGTTTGTATTGTTGGTTACACAGTGTCCGGTATCAGGGAAGATACAGGTTTGTTGCAGCAGTTATTGTTTGTATTGTTGGTTACACAGTGTCCGGTATCAGGGAAGATACAGGTTTGTTGCAGCAGTTATTGTTTGTATTGTCGGTTACACATTGTCCGGTATCAGGGAAGATACAGGTTTGCTGCAGCAGTTATTGTTTGTATTGTTGGTTACACAGTGTCCGGTATCAGGGAAGATACAGGTTTGTTGCAGCAGTTAGTGTTTGTATTGTTGGTCACACATTGTCCGGTATTAGGGAAGATACAGGTTTGTTGCAGCAGTTATTGTTTGTATTGTTGGTCACACAGTGTCCGGTATCAGGATACAGGTTTGCTGCAGCAGTTATTGTTTGTATTGTTGGTCACACATTGTCCGGTATTAGGGAAGATACAGGTTTGCTGCAGCAGTTATTGTTTGTATTGTTGGTTACACAGTGTCCGGTATCAGGGAAGATACAGGTTTGCTGCAGCAGTTATTGTTTGTATTGTTGGTTACACATTGTCCGGTATCAGAGAAGATACAGGTTTGTTGCAGCAGTTAGTGTTTGTATAGTTGGTCACACATTGTCTGGTATCAGGGAAGATACAGGTTTGTTGCAGCAGTTATTGTTTGTATTGTTGGTCACACAGTGTCCGGTATCAGGGAAGATACAGGTTTGCTGCAGCAGTTAGTGTTTGTATTGTTGGTCACACATTGTCCGGTATCAGGGAAGATACAGGTTTGCTGCAGCAGTTATTGTTTGTATTGTTGGTTACACAATGTCCGGTATCAGGGAAGATACAGGTTTGCTGCAGCAGTTAGTGTTTGTATTGTTGGTCACACATTGTCCGGTATCAGGGAAGATACAGGTTTGCTGCAGCAGTTATTGTTTGTATTGTTGGTCACACATTGTCCGGTATCAGGGAAGATACAGGTTTGTTGCAGCAGTTATTGTTTGTATTGTTGGTTACACATTGTCCGGTATCAGGGAAGATACAGGTTTGCTGCAGCAGTTATTGTTTGTATTGTTGGTTACACAGTGTCCGGTATCAGAGAAGATACAGGTTTGCTGCAGCAGTTATTGTTTGTATTGTTGGTCACACATTGTCCGGTATCAGGGAAGATACAGGTTTGTTGCAGCAGTTAGTGTTTGTATTGTTGGTCACACATTGTCCGGTATCAGGGAAGATACAGGTTTGCTGCAGCAGTTATTGTTTGTATTGTTGGTTACACAGTGTCCGGTATCAGGGAAGATACAGGTTTGTTGCAGCAGTTATTGTTTGTATTGTTGGTTACACAGTGTCCGGTATCAGGGAAGATACAGGTTTGTTGCAGCAGTTAGTGTTTGTATTGTTGGTTACACATTGTCCGGTATCAGGGAAGATACAGGTTTGTTGCAGCAGTTATTGTTTGTATTGTTGGTTACACAGTGTCCGGTATCAGGGAAGATACAGGTTTGCTGCAGCAGTTATTGTTTGTATTGTTGGTTACACATTGTCCGGTATCAGGGAAGATACAGGTTTGCTGCAGCAGTTATTGTTTGTATTGTTGGTTACACATTGTCCGGTATCAGGGAAGATACAGGTTTGCTGCAGCAGTTATTGTTTGTGTTGTTGGTCACACAGTGTCCGGTATCAGGGAAGATACAGGTTTGCTGCAGCAGTTATTGTTTGTATTGTTGGTTACACAGTGTCCGGTATCAGGGAAGATACAGGTTTGTTGCAGCAGTTATTGTTTGTATTGTTGGTCACACATTGTCCGGTATCAGGGAAGATACAGGTTTGCTGCAGCAGTTATTGTTTGTATTGTTGGTTACACATTGTCCGGTATCAGGGAAGATACAGGTTTGTTGCAGCAGTTATTGTTTGTATTGTTGGTCACACATTGTCCGGTATCAGGGAAGATACAGGTTTGTTGCAGCAGTTATTGTTTGTATTGTTGGTCACACATTGTCCGGTATCAGGGAAGATACAGGTTTGCTGCAGCAGTTATTGTTTGTATTGTTGGTTACACATTGTCCGGTATCAGGGAAGATACAGGTTTGCTGCAGCAGTTATTGTTTGTATTGTCGGTTACACATTGTCCGGTATCAGGGAAGATACAGGTTTGCTGCAGCAGTTATTGTTTGTATTGTTGGTTACACATTGTCCGGTATCAGGGAAGATACAGGTTTTCTGCAGCAGTTATTGTTTGTATTGTCGGTTACACATTGTCCGGTATCAGGGAAGATACAGGTTTGCTGCAGCAGTTATTGTTTGTATTGTCTGCCTGTTATTGGGTCAATGTTTTAATCCCTCCCTGCGTTATCAGATACTGTAAAAACCTGAATCCCTTGTTTATCCCCTCAATCTGCTATTGTTCTCAGGGAATGTGAAGACCTAGATATTTTATGCTGCAATGTTTTTGTAGTGCACCATGGGAGATGTAGTTCCACATCAGCTGAGATCTACGACAACATTTTGTGCAACTTACTTCCATATGGATTTTCACCCGTGAAAACTGACCACATCAGGATTCCGAAGCTGAAAGAGGAGTGAGGTCACTGTATGAGGTCATACTCGCTATAGCAGTAATTTTATCTCTGCAATTTCTCACAGGGGATTATTATTTTATTTCCAACCACACATTCCAGAACAAGACTGAACTGAGTGTTACGCTGCTACCACCGCACAGAAATAGCCAATAAGATAAACCGTCACACCGCCTGGATCCTCCGACACATCAAAACATGTTGTGACATTATGTATTTTAAAGAGCTGGAATTTACGGAGATTGGCCTGATCGGACACGTTGCTATGTTTAGTGACACATAATCTCACCGTACAATGCCACCTCTGCCCTAACATGCTCACTGTGCCACACAATGCCATAATCCCTGTGACGCAACGGCTGTGACCATGTTTACTTTTAATTTTCTTACATTTCATTGCCCTGCATTTAGTGTAGAGTGTGTGAGATACTCTGTTTTTCTCCCGTTTGTAATGTGTAACCATTTGCCTTACTTCCACAGATCTGGCTTTAACCAGAATTCATCACTGGTTTCCTGTGTGGGGGTGTGTGTGTACTTTCGGAGGATCTGGTGCAGGGAAACGCAAGGGCGTGTTTGAATGTCCAACTGAAAACCTCAGAATAAAAGGCATTCTGCGTTTTGGTGTTAAAGTGGCATTTATTGATCTCACAGTATATGTGTCGTCTATTCTGTGGGGGTACGATCACCTCCTGGTTTAACGGAAAGGGGCACCAGTGATGATGTAAGTATGAGCTTTGATACTCAAATCCATAATACTCACACCGGTCAATGCCCAACGCTGCCTTAACATACCTACTGTGCATGACCGTGCCATAAACACAGTACCATGCCCCACTCTGCCTTAACATACTGTGACATATCCTGCCAGAACAGGCTGTACAGTGCCAAACGGTGCCATGACATGCATATCCTGCCATATCTTGTCATAATAAGCGGTTACATGCAATATCCTGCTGTAACATGCTGCATGGTGCCGCGCCGTGTAGTAACATGCTGCATGGTGTCACGCCGTGCCATAACATGTCAGGGTGGCACCTGGCATACGCCGTGGTGGGACCCATGTTCAGGTGGTTTGTGCCCTTTAGGCAGGGATATGCAGGTTGTACCTGAGGAGAGGCTGGCTGAGGCAGGTATGAGTTCATGGTGTGGTACAAGGGGGTGAAGAGAAAGCGTAGTCAGGACGGTCTGTAGATCAGGGGCTGGAGGCAAGGTCAGTTGGTATAGCAGGGTCTGGTACACGGTGGTCAGCATAAACATAAAGTCAGGTCTGAATATCACAGCGGTTGACTTGTCAATGCAAAGCCAAGTTGCACAGGGTGGGAGTTTCTCTTTTATTGACAGACAGACAAGAGGGTGTGGTGTGTGTTTGGTTTTTCGCTTTGGTTTAACCCCTATCAGTGCTGTACAGGTCTGAGGCAGCACTTTTCAAGTAAGCATACATGCAGAGCAGGTTCTTGCGCACATACAGGTACTGATACCTGACAACATGTCACATGGTGCCAAGCCGTGTCGTAACATGCCACAGTGCCACACCATTTTGTAACATGCCGCACGCTGCCACTCCATGTTGTAACGTGCCACACCCTGTTGTAACATGTCACACACTGCCACGTCACTTTGCCACACAGTCCTATAACATTCTGCACAGTGCCACTGTGTCTTGTCCTACCATAAGGTGCCATGTGATGCCAAATCTTGCCATACAGTGGCATACCATGATTTTAACCTTGGCTATTCTGATTAATGAGACTGCGTGCTTTAGCGTTTCCAGTCGGTGTCGTCATACCTGTAAACGTCGTAGGCTTTGGTGGGCTTGTAGTTGAGATCTGTAATCGCTTCGGGTGGCATGTATGCCAGGGTCCCGGCACAACTTCCATGCCTGGAGGAACTGCTTCCCAAAATATTGGACAATCCAAAATCTGTAATCTAAAATAAATAAGAGGGTGACCAGTGGTCTGTTGGTTTCTGCCATGGGAATGAACCGGTACCTGCTCGGAGGACACGTAGACCATCGAGGGGGAGACATTTCAGAGGACGCATACCATCGGGGGGAGACGTTTCAGAGGACGCATACCATCGGGGGGAGACGTTTCGAGAAGGCAGACCATCGGGGGGTAGGGACGTTTCAGAGGACACTGTACCACGGGGCTCAGATGAGCTTTATTGGTGTGGAGCACTGTATATGCTCACATTACTGTGTCTTATTGCTGTGGAGCTCTGCGATACACGCATACACATCACACATTACTGTGAGTTTTATTGTTGTAGATTCTATGATACACTCATACACACTGCACGCTACTCTGAGTTTTATTGTTGTGGAGCTTGGATTGTTGTTGTACAGGTGTGAGGAGATGTTGATTTGAGATGGCAGGGATATGGGGGGATACACCTTCGGCTGTGTTTACCAAAATCCTTGCATTGGTCCCGTGTATATACTGTATCATATACATCACATACCTTAACATCTAAGTAGGCGTTCAGGAGAACGTTGGCCGGTTTCAGGTCTCTGTGAATAATTGGAGGTTGGAGGCTGTGCAGATACTTCATTCCCAGAACCACCTGGTGGAGAATCCGAAACCTCAAAGCACAAGGGACATCGGGTTGGCTAGAAAGGAACGTGCACAGGGATCCATGCGGCATGTACTCCATGACCAGGCAAGGCTTAATGAGGTCACCCTCTCTCTTCTCATACACACCCAGGAGATGCAGGACATAGGGGTGACTTGCCTTCAGCATTATGTTACTTTCCTTTCTCAGTTCTTTCATCAAATCTTCGATGTAGGAGCTGAAAAAGGCAAAGCTTAGTCAGCGAAGGGACCGTTTCTCCTGGATTCTTTCTAACCTAAGTTCCTTACTGCTTAAAAAGGACTTTTGGCTCATGTTGCCCCATGTTATAATTTGTGAAGATTTATTTGGCTTTGGAGAATTACCAGCCAGTACCTCCTCATAATGGGCTTCATCTCTCGAATGGATCAACCAACACCTAGATGCCTTAGGAGGCCGACATCCCACCCATAGAGGGCTCGTCCTCACTCCATGGGGAAACCCCAAATCCTTTCACCAGATTATCCCCGGAAATCCCAACCCAGGAGCCGCTTGTATCAGCATTAGATACCGAGAACTTTGACAATGGTTTCAAAACCATGTAACCCACAGTCCTGGAGCCATGTACACTGTGCCCCAGGGGTAACGTTACCCTTAGACTAGTCCTGGCTCATACGGCCCACTGCTCTCTCCACGTGATCTATGAAGTTCATGATTCAGTTACAAGTTTTTATACGATGCCACCAAATCCTGTAGCGCTGTACAATGGGAGGCAGAACAACAAATATACCTACAGGTTAAACACACAAAACAGTAGGAGGTAAAGAACCCTGCTCAAGAGCTTACAATCTAAGAGAAGAGGAGACACACTAGGTAAGGGTAAGGGTAAATGGCGGTGTGTGGGAAGTAGTGGGATGCATGTGGGTGTCTGTTTAGGGGTTCCTCCATATATTCAGGGTGTGCGGGTGTATTTTTAGGGGTTCCACCATATATTCAGGGTGTGCGGGCGTGTTTTTAGGGGCTCCTCCATATATTCAGGGTGTGCGGGTGTATTTGTAGGGGTTCCTCCATATATTCAGGGTGTGCGGGTGTGTTTTTAGGGGCTCCTCCATATATTCAGGGTGTGCGGGTGTGTTTAGGGGTTCCTCCATATATTCAGGGTGTGTTTTTAGGGGCTCCTCCATATATTCAGGGTGTCTTTTTAGGGGCTCCTCATATATTCAGGGTGTGCGGGTGTGTTTTTAGCGGCTCCTCATATATTCAGGGTGTGTGGGTGTCTTTTTAGGGGCTCATCTATATATTCAGGGTGTGCGGGTTTGTTTTTAGGGGCTCCTCCATATATTCAGGGTGTTCGGGTGTGTTTCTAGGGGCTCCTCCATATATTCAGGGTGTGTTTTTAGGGGTTCCTCCATATATTCAGGGTGTGTGGGTGTGTTTTTAGGGGCTCCTCCATATATTCAGGGTGTGTGGGTGTCTTTTTAGGGGCTCCTCCATATATTCAGGGTGTGCGGGTGTCTTTTTAGGGGCTCCTCCATATATTCAGGGTGTGCGGGTGTATTTTTAGGGGCTCCTCCATATATTCAGGGTGTGCGGGTGTCTTTTTAGGGGCTCATCTATATATTCAGGGTGTGCGGGTGTGTTTTTAGGGGTTCCTCCATATATTCAGGGTGTGCAGGTGTGTTTTTAGGGGCTCCTCCATATATTCAGGGTGTGCGGGTGTGTTTTTAGGGGTTCCTCCATATATTCAGGGTGTGTTGTGATGTATGGATCGTTAGACTGTGTAAGAATGTATGGTGTGTGTGTATTGTGAGGTATCAACTGTTGTTGGTTGTGAATGATGCATTGCTTTTCTTCTGCCTTCCTACTTCCTGTTCTGCTCTGAGGTGATTTCTCACTTCCTGTTAGTTGGGGTGTTCTGGCACATGTGGGAACCTCTCATATGTGGGGACCGGCGCACTTCCGGTGATGTTTCAACCGCTCACATCAAGGAACCACCAGCCATGCGCTCGTGTACCGCCGATTCGTCGGAGACGCGCTCGCTCCGATTAGCAGCTGTCTTGGAATATGTTGGGGCTTTATACATAACTGTAATTGTACTTGGGGCTGGGGAGACACAGGGTATATATAAATCAGAGCTTCACAGGGACTGCTAACTGTTATTTGCTGAAAATAACAGATGGCAGGACAAACACTGTATCGCCCTTGCAGGACCTCATGCAGCTGTGCTCTGCAAGCAGCCTGCGTGTGAGCTGGGGTAACCAATTTCTTTAGCAAGACACCAGAAACTGAAATCAGCCATAATAAATATAGCACAGGAAAAGATGGCTGCTAATCGGAGCGAGCGCGCCTCCGACGAATCGGCGGTACACGCGCGCATGCACATTGCTGGTGGTTCCTTGATGTGAGCGGCTGAAATGTCACCGGAAGGGCGCCGGTCCCCACATATGAGAGGTTCCCACATGTGCCAGAACAGGGGGAATGTTCTGGTGGATGTAAAATGGCGACTGAAGCAGAGCAGTGTTATGAGGCAGCTCTGTGAGGAAACTGTTCTACACAGATTAATAAACTACAACTTGGTTAAATCAACCAATAAAGTAAGAATATAAACAAGTGTGTGGAAAACATCACATGTGGGTGTGTCTTTAGAGGTTCCTCCATATATTCAGGGTGTGTTTTTAGGGGTTCCTCCATATATTCAGGGTGTGTGGGTGTGTTTTTAGGGGTCCCTCCATATATTCAGGGTGTGTGGGTGTGTTTTTAGGGGTTCCTCCATATATTCAGGGTGTGTGGGTGTGTTTTTAGGGGTTCCTCCATATATTCAGGGTGTGTGTGTGTGTTTTTAGGGGCTCCTCCATATATTCAGGGTGCGCGGGTGTGTTTTTAGGGGCTCCTCCATATATTCAGGGTGTGTTTTTAGGGGCTCCTCCATATATTCAGGGTGTGTTTTTAGGGGCTCCTCCATATATTCAGGGTGTGTTTTTAGGGGTTCCTCATATATTCAGGGTGTGAGGGTGTGGTTTAGGGGTTCCTCCATATATTCAGGGTGTGTGGGTGTGTTTTTAGGGGCTCCTCCATATATTCAGGGTGTGCAGGTGTGTCTATAGAGGTTCCTCCATATATTCAGGGTGCGCGGGTGTGTTTTTAGGGGTTCCTCCATATATTCAGGGTGTTCGGGTGTGTTTTTAGGGGTTCCTCCATATATTCAGGGTGTGCGGGTGTGTTTTTAGGGGCTCCTCCATATATTCAGGGTGTGTGGGTGTTTTAGGCGTTCCTCCATATATTCAGGGTGTGCGGGTGTTTTAGGGGTTCCTCCATATATTCAGGGTGTAGAGGTGTTTTAGGGGCTCCTCCATATATTCAGGGTGTGTGGGCGTGTTTTTAGGGGTTCCTCCATATATTCAGGGTGTGCGGGTGTGTTTTTAGGGGTTCCTCCATATATTCAGGGTGTGTGGGTGTTTTAGGGGTTCCTCCATATATTCAGGGTATGCAGGTGTGTTTTTAGGGGTTCCTCCATATATTCAGGGTGTGCAGGTGTTTTAGGGGTTCCTCCATATATTCAGGGTGTGCGGGTGTTTTAGGGGTTCCTCCATAGAAGTTCTTTTGATGTAAAGGACCTTTTTCTTGGCTCTGATTGGTCGTGATTTAGTCTTAAAAGTGTTTGAATACAATGGCCTCCAGCGAAGATGCTGAATGATCTCTGTGTGTGTGTGGGTCTGTGTGTGTGGGACTGTGGGTGTGGGTCTGTGTGTGTGGGTCTGTGTGTGTGTGTGGGTCTGTGTGTGGTGTGTGGGTCTATGTGTGTGTGTGGGTCTGTGTGTGTGTGGGTCTGTGTGTTTGTGTGTGTGTGGGTCTGTGTGTGTGTGTGGGTCTGTGTGTGTGTGGGTGTTGTGTGTGTGTGGGTCTGTGTGTGTGTGGGTCTGTGTGGGAGTGTGGGTCTGTGTGTGTGTGTGTGTGTGTGGGTCTGTGGGTGTGTGTGTGTGTTACCCCTGTATCACTTTCAGAGCGACAGTCATGCCCAATGTCTGGCTCCGTCCTCTGTACACGACTCCGAAGCCGCCTTTCTGCACCAGCTCCATCTCCTCCACATCGCCTGGGGGTAACGGCAACATCTTCCCTAAAACTGCGCCTCAGCTTGGAGGAAGCTTTAATGGCTGCAAAATATCTCCTTCCTGCCGTAAAACGCATCTACTCTTATAGCTACAGCAGCGGAAACAGCCGGGGGGGAGGGAGGGGGGCTTGGGGGATAAGAACATTACAGATACATATACAGGGTTATTCAAAGAGATCCGAATGGCTGGAGAAAGGGAACGGAGCAGTGAAAATCAGCGTTCGGTTACCTTTCCTGGCCATTCGGCTCACCAGAGAGCAGGTAATTCGCCAAATCCTGGCGAATTGCCTGCACATACAGTTGTGTTCAAAATTATTCAAGCCCCACTGAAATTGAGTGTTTTGGCCAGTTTGACATTGATTTTGATCATTCAGTCATCTTGCTTACAATTAAATCAAAGAGGCACGTGTAGGTCAGACAAATATAACATAACATTTATAATGAAATAAGCACAAATGTCTTTTCTGTGCTCACATCATTATCAGTTTTATTCAACCCCCAAGTGACATTCAATCTTAGTACTTAGTACAACATCCTTTTACAGTTATAACAGCTTTTAAACGTGAAGCATAGCTTGACACAAGTGTCTTGCAGCCATCTACGGGTATCTTCGCCCATTCGTCATGGGCAAAAGCCTCCAGTTCAGTCACATTCTTAGGCTTGCGCACTGCAACTGCTTTCTTTAAGTCCCACCAGAGGTTCTCAATCGGATTTAAGTCAGGTGACTGCGATGGCCACTCCAAAATGTTCCAGCCTTTAATCTGCAACCATGCTCTAGTGGACTTGGAGGTATGCTTGGGATCATTGTCCTGTTGAAAGGTCCAACGTCTCCCAAGCCTCAGGTTTGTGACGGACTGCATCACATTGTCATCCAATATCTCCTGGTACTGAAGAGAATTCATGGTACCTTGCACACGCTGAAGCTTCCCTGTACCTGCAGAAGCAAAACAGCCCCAAAGCATGATTGACCCCCCGCCATGCTTCACAGTAGGCAAGGTGTTCTTTTCTTCATAGGCCTTGTTCTTCCTCCTCCAAACATAGCGTTGATCCATGGGCCCAAACAATTCTAATTTTGTTTCATCAGTCCACAGAACACTATCCCAAAACTTCTGTGGTTTGTCCACATGACTTTTGGCATACTGCAGTCGACTCTTCTTATTCTTTGGAGACAGCAAGGGGGTGCACCTGGGAGTTCTGGCATGGAGGCCTTCATTACGCAGTGTGCGCCGTATTGTCTGAGCTGAAACTTCAGTACCCACATCTGACAAATCTTTTCTCAGTTCCTCAGCAGTCACACGGGGACTTTTCTCCACTCTAAGCTTCAGGTAGCGCACAGCAGTCAAAGTCAGCATCTTCTTTCTGCCACGACCAGGTAGCGTTTCAACAGTGCCCTTTGCCTTGAATTTGCGAATGATGCTTCCTATGGTCTCTCTAGGTATGTTTAACATCTTTGCAATCTTCTTATAGCCATTGCCCTTCCTGTGAAGAGTAATCACCTCTTCTCTTGTCTTCCTGGACCATTCTCTTGACTTCACCATGTTTGTAACCACACCAGTAAATGTCTAGAAGGAGCTGAGTATCACAGTCATTTTAAAGCTGCCTAATTGGTGCTTATTATGCTTTATTGCTGCTCCGTGACATCCACAGGTGTTTTCAATACCTGATTGAAAACACTTGAATGAACCTCTGTTCTTCAGAGTGGTAGTCTTTAAGGGGTTGAATAATTGTGTCAATGAAGAATTCACAAAAGAAACATTTACTACTGTATTACAAAACCAATTGATGTCATTTTAGTTGCATATGGTTCTTTAAAAAGTCCTTGTAGGATTTCATTCTGAATACAATTACAAATGTCACTAAATTCCCTAAAACCCTTTACAGCATTGGGGGTTGAATAATTTTGAACATAACTGTACGGTGCCTGTTCGAGGGCAGTGAAATCCCCATAGAGAAGCAATGCTTCGTCTATTCAGAGAACACAAACCAGCAGTGAAAGGTTCCCCTAATGCCCTGCCATTCGGTGGTTTAATTCGGCAGGTTTATTCAGGAGAATCCCATAGGCTTCAATGTTAAAAATATTCCCGTTTTAATTCAATATCTAATAAACCGTTCATTATAAAATTCTGTAGTAAAGAGTCTCTTTATTTATAGATTTTTTAGGATATTTGAAGCATTTTCCTGAATTTTTTTTTTTTTAAGTTTACTTCTTTTTTCTGTAACAGCCCTTTTTATTATCATTCCCTGGACCTCATATGTAAATTTCAGACATTTTCGCTCAGTAGTTTCTTTGCAAACAGCGTTTCATTTTCACACATTCACACAAACTATTTTGCTAATTTATTCACTGCCTCGTCTGCGGTGTCGGCTTTTTCTCAGCTTTTTCCGCAGGCTTCTCTGCGTGTGATTGGCTCCTGCTCGGGTTTTTCTGTGGTTTTTCAACGGTTTTTAATCCAGATGTTTTTGAGGGTTTTCGGCGTGTATTCGGCAGGTTTTACGGTTAGTTTTCGTCAGGTTTGCGGCAGCTTTTCCCTGCAATTCGAGGACCCTGTGGTGCTTGCTGAATACACAACAGGGTCACCGAAATGGGATCGGCAAAACTAACCGAATTGAAGAGAACGAAAAGTCACCGAACGTGCAGTGACTTTTAGAATCTCTTGGAATAACCCTGTATGTGTGCACACATCTGACTATAGCCCTTCTCCGCCTGTATTGCTATTCCATGTATCTACTACCCTTTCTATATCACTGTTACTGCTCCCACTGGGAGGATATTCCATGTATCTACTACCCTTTCTATATCACTGTTACTGCTCCCACTGGGAGGCTATTCCATGTATCTGCTACCCTTTCTATATCACTGTTACATGGAATATCCTCCCAGTGGGAGCAGTAACAGTGATATAGAAAGGGTAGTAGATACATGGAATATCCTACCAGTGGGAGCAGTATCTACTACCCTTTCTATATCACTGTTACTGCCCCCACTGGAGGCTATTCCATGTATCTACTACCCTTTCTATATCACTGTTACTGCCCCCACTGGGAGGCTATTCCATGTATCTACTACCCTTTCTATATCACTGTTACTGCTCCCACTGGGAGGCTATTCCATGTATCTACTACCCTTTCTATATCACTGTTACTGCTCCCACTGGGAGGCTATTCCATGTATATGCTACCCTTTCTATATCACTGTTACTGCCCCCACTGGGAGACTATTCCATGTATCTACTACCCTTTCTATATCACTGTTACATGGAATAGCCTCCCAGTGGGAGCAGTAACAGTGATATAGAAAGGGTAGTAGATACATGGAATAGTCTCCCAGTGGGGGCAGTAACAGTGATATAGAAAGGGTAGCATATACATGGAATAGCCTCCCAGTGGGAGCAGTAACAGTGATATAGAAAGGGTAGTAGATACATGGAATAGCCTCCCAGTGGGAGCAGTAACAGTGATATAGAAAGGGTAGTAGATACATGGAATAGCCTCCCAGTGGGAGCAGTATCTGCTACCCTTTCTATAACACTGTTACTGCCCCCACTGGGAGACTATTCCATGTATCTACTACCCTTTCTATATCACTGTTACTGCTCCCACTGGGAGGCTATTCCATGTATCTGCTACCCTTTCTATATCACTGTTACTGCCCCCACTGGGAGGTTATTCCATGTATCTACTACCCTTTCTATATCACTGTTACATTGAATATCCTCCCAGTGGGAGCAGTAACAGTGATATAGAAAGGGTAGTAGATACATGGAATATCCTCCCAGTGGGAGCAGTATCTACTACCCTTTCTATATCACTGTTACTGCCCCCACTGGGAGGCTATTCCATGTATCTACTACCCTTTCTATATCACTGTTACTGCCCCCACTGGGAGGCTATTCCATGTATCTACTACCCTTTCTATATCACTGTTACTGCCCCCACTGGGAGGCTATTCCATGTATCTACTATTCTTTCTATATCACTGTTACTGCCCCCACTGGGAGGCTATTCCATGTATCTACTACCCTTTCTATAGCACTGTTACTGCTCCCACTGGGAGGATATTCCATGTATCTACTACCCTTTCTATATCACTGTTACTGCCCCCACTGGGAGGCTATTACATGTATCTACTACCCTTTCTATATCACTGTTACTGATCCCACTGGGAGGATATTCCATGCATCTACTACCCTTTCTATATCACTGTTACTGTCCCCCACTGGGAGGATATTCCATGTATCTACTACCCTTTCTATATCACAGTTACTGCTCCCACTGGGAGGATATTCCATGCATCTACTACCCTTTCTATATCACTGTTACTGTCCCCCACTGGGAGGATATTCCATGTATTTACTACCCTTTCTATATCACTGTTACATGGAATAGCCTCCCAGTGGGAGCAGTAACAGTGATATAGAAAGGGTAGTAGATACTGCTCCCACTGGGAGACTATTCCATGTATCTACTACCCTTTCTATATCACTGTTACTGCCCCCACTGGGAGGCTATTCCATGTAAAAGTGATATAGAAAGGGTAGCAGATACATGGAATATCCTCCCAGTGGGGGCAGTAACAGGGATATAGAAAGGGTAGTAGATACATGGAATATTTTCCCAGTGGGAGCAGTATCTACTACCCTTTCTATATCCCTGTTACTGCCCCCACTGGGAGGATATTCCATGTATCTGCTACCCTTTCTATATCACTTTTACATGGAATAGCCTCCAGTGGGGGCAGTAACAGTGATATAGAAAGGGTAGTAGATACATGGAATAGCCTCCCAGTGGGGGCAGTAACAGTGATATAGAAAGGGTAGTAGATACATGGAATATCCTCCCAGTGGGAGCAGTAACAGTGATATAGAAAGGGTAGTGGATACATGGAATATTTTCGCAGTGTGGGCAGTAACCGTGATATAGAAAGGATAGTAGATACTGCTCCCACTGGGAGGATATTCCATGTATCTACTACCCTTTCTATATCACTGTTACTGCCCCCACTGGGAGGCTACAGGGCCGCCATCAGGGCATTACGGCCCATGTTGTAGTAAGGGGCCCGGCCGACTGGGGGGGCCCGCTGTCGGCAGCTTTGTTTACTTTAGGCCCTAGGCCTCAGGAGGAGGTACTACGGCCTACTTGGGTCCGTGCGAGCAGGGAATCAAAGATGGCCGCCGGAGGCTGACGGGCCCCCTCTGTGCAGTGGTGTCACGTGGGGGGTGCACCGGCCGGGTGACACCCTCTTGGAGGGTGACACCACTCAGAGCCAGCCTTTGTGCCTGCTCCTGCTCTTCTCAGCAGCAGCACTGTCTCTCTGTGGGCAGAGATCTGCGCTGTGAATAGAGGAACTTCGCCCCGGCCTGCACAAGCCCTGCCCCTCCATGTCACAGCCGTGGGGCGGGGAGAGGAGGGGGAGCAGCCCTCCTACCATCATGGTGGTCTGGCTGCAGACTGGAGCTCCATAGGAAGTGCAAGGTGGAGCTCCACAGGAAACCTGCGACCTCCACTCCCCCATGCGACCTCCACTCAAAGAATTTTTTTCTTTGAAATCAACTTTAATGTGACGAGCAATAAACACAATAATGCTGATTCTGGACATTGGTTTCTGCTTGATTTTCATCTACCTCTGCCTTAATTATTATTATTCAATGATAATGCAGCTATTATAGAATTGTATTGTAACCAGAATCTGCTAGGTTCACTCTGGACGAGGCCGGACCGGACATGAGCAAGGATTGTCTGAACACGAGTCTCTTCAGGAAAGGCAAACTTTATTTGTGTCGTCATACAAATGCTCACACAGGATTGAATCGCAAAGAGTGTGCATCGAACTCACCGTGACATGAGATCTTATACCCCAAATACATAATTAGGTACATCCCAATTAACCCACCTCCCGGTGACACTCTCCCACCCCACGTGGGTTAATACCTCCCTTAATCTAATACAAAGACATTCCATTACATTGGCCGTAAATTGGCAAACTTCATGTTAGTTTCGACAGATCATGATTTGCTGCTACACTCCGTCCGGGCTGTGCTCACCTCCCTAGCGCCTGTGTTTATTTGTTGCGGATAACACCTGGTCTGTCTTCTATGCTCCCCTTTGTCTCTTTGCGGGCCTCTGTGACCTTGGTGTATCCACTTCTCATTATGTCCCTTAGTGCCAGGAACAGTCTGGATCTTTCTCAGGTTTTAATTGCTTTTCTGCTAATCTAACACATTCCTAAATTTCTACGTATGCTTCATTCTAGTTTCAGCTAAAACCTACCTAGTTATTTTCAAGTGAACCAATATTCTGAACAAGATGGCCGCCTGGCTCATAATGGTGACCATCTTCCAGCCTGATTCCACTTCATTCCCCCCTTGGCTCAAGCCTCAGGTTCTTCTCCTGAGACTTAAAGCCATTACACCCCACTACTATTGTTCTTAAGTTTCTCATACTTTAGGGGACCTATTTTGGTTGGGAACATGTCTTGTGGGATAATCAGTGGTATCTTATGTGTCTGTGTGGGTGTCAGTGCCCTCTTGTATAGTGGCCAGAAACAGAGCCCTATGCGGTACAGTAGTGTCCCTGTGACCAAGATCACCAGCACCATCAGAATCATGGATCCAATCTGTGAGATAAATCTCAGAATGGATCCGAACCAATCTCCGATTGCTCTGAACCCACAGAGTGGATTCCAGCCTTCAGCAGCGATCCTCCTTGCTGTGTTCTGCAACTGTGCTAGCTTCTCCTGGTGATCTTGGATTAGCTGGTAATAGTCAGGGACGTCATGTGTAGTGTTCTTGATGAAGGTGCGACTTTCATAATGCATTGTCATCTCACACAATCCATTCAGAGCCGCACTGACCTGTTCTAGTGCCATATCATGTATCATTTGTACCTTCCTTATCTCTCATACTTCCAGATTCAGTAACTGAATGTCCATACTAGTTTTATTCAAAGTCTCGTCCATCAGACTGGCATAACTGTTCATTCTTACCATCATCTCTCTTCCCCATCCAGTCCATGCCGGCAGCCATGCCCATATTCGATCCGCTTTCTTGAACAACTCTTTCTTCTGTCTCTCAAACACCAGTGGGTACCTAGGGTGGAGTGCTGTGTCTGTATTAGTGTCTTCTCCACTTACCCTCTGAATTGGGATCAATTTAGCTAGATAACACATTCCCGTTATTGTAGGTGGTACCCATGTGTAACACACCCTTTCACAACACACCTGGTATCCCCCTTTCAATATAAATGGTGACAAATGTAGTGTTCCCTTTTGATATTTCTATCATCAGTTGTCTCCGTCGTTTCATCATATCCAATGCACTCTGCCTCCCATTTGTCACATTCACAATCACCTCCTCCTGATCGCTTGTGAGCTTTCTTTTTACCAATAAAGAGTTTATTGAAAACAGATGTAGCGAGGTATTAAAGTTTGCTGTGGCAGTACCCATTTTTGGCCACAAGATGGAGACAATCACGATTACAGACTCTGGACACTCGAACTACATGTCCCGGCATGCTTTGCGAGGAAACAGGAAGTGGGTGGGTTTGTGGAGACGCTGTACATCCTGCACCTCGTGGAGAACAGGCAGAGCGCGCCAGGGAGCAGAGGAGAGCGGATGCAAACACAGAGAAGGAGAGACCAAGAGATAGGCCGGAGCGCAGACAGAGTGGATCGGGCCTTAAGATTGGGTCATCCAGCCTTGCGGGAGACAGACATCACCATCGATATTATCCGAGTGCAGTGCTGAGGAGAGAAGACCCCTCGAGTAAGGAGTACCGCGGTCGATTGAAGCGGGGAGCAGGCGGTAAGCTGGCTGAGTCGCGGCTGACAGACAGAAGGCCAGACAACAGATCCGGTGGTCGGCGTCCCCAGTCAACATCGAGCGGAGAGACGTCCTGGGTCAGCGGAACCTCAAGCTTGCGCTGGATGGGTGAGAGGCCCCCAAGGCCGTATGTAAATAAGAGCGTACGCTGCTGTTTTCCTTCTACAACCCACAGGGCCCCAACTGACTAGTCGAAGACCTCATTAAAGTAAACTCACTGGCCAGTTGAAAAGTACCCGGGTACCTTACACACACGAATACATACCACTTCACGTTCTGGGACTTAACCTGTGTGGGACTCAGTTTTTCCCTTTTTCAAATCCATACAAGGGGGCAAAGTTAAAGTTACATTCTGAACAATTTTTCCTTTTTTGTTCCCGCTGCGCGTTTACCGTGATACGAGAACTGTATATTTTATTGTGTCCCGCTACGCGGTTTTTCCTCGAATTTCGTATCTTTTAATTTTCTGCTCGGTCGGGGTTTTTTTTCCGAAAATACGAAGCCCTCGTGTTTTCGTTTCTTTTACCGCTACGCGTTTATCGTGTTACGAAAGTACTGTAAATCTTCCTGTATATACCGTGTCTCAAGAGCTGCAAACCTTTTAGTAAACCTTTTAACTTGAAAACCTTACAGCGTGTTGGAGTATATTTATTCCCTAGTGCGGGGAGACTGACCCGTGGTTCATTTTCAGCGGCTCCTCCGGGAGTGAGCGCTACACAGACAAAATTATGCAAACAGTGTGAAACAATCGATACAGTTCACAATTAAGGCTTGTACATTAGCTGGTGAATAAAGATTGAACAAAGAACGCCACCATTCGTGTGACCTAAAGTAGGTCTCATTGTTATATGAATTACAAACTCGTGTTACTTGTCTATTTGTGAATATAACACATAAAAAAGAAAGCGTCCAGTAAACTTCCCTCAACCCACGAGGCGTGGTGAAATCAATTTCCGTTTTTGTTAAGTGGTAAGAGGTTAGAGAACTATATAACTTTTGAAAAAATTGTCTCAGTAGCGTATTGGCTGAGTAAGGTTCCGCTTGAGTGATAGTATAAGATGGAGGCAATCATAGTGTAAGAAAAGAGGAGGTAAAGTATACAGATCCAAACTGGGACAAAGGTCAGTAAAACCAGTAAAAGGATTACTGGGAGTGGAGAGGGTGTTAAGAAAAGAAAAATAAAAAAAAAAAGGGGGGAAGGAAAAAAGTGAGGTGGGGGGTGGGATTGTGTCTGGAGGTGAGCACAAATATGCACGAGAGATGGTGTCAGAGTGATTATTACGGGGAGCCCCCGGCGCAGTCCGGCGTCATGTGTCGAGGTTCGTCAGTTTGATCTTCTGGTAGGGAATCCCTCCTAAGAGTGAGATCTCTGGACGAGACGAAGCTGTCCCAGTAAAACCATGTTTTACCGTGGACTTCTGTGAAGTTTTCAGGAGAGAGATGGGTGGTCTCTGTGGTGCGGATTTGTCCTATTTGTGTCACTAGATCTGACGTGGAGGGCAACTTGGTCGATTTTCAGTGCAGTGGGATCAGGGTCCGAGCCGCGAGCAATATGCATAAAATTATAGATTTCTTTAACTCAGTAATGTAATACGTTAAGTGGCTAAGTAGTAATATCTCTGGGAGCAAGTCTAGGTCTAGGTCTGTGATATGGCGGATTAAGTCTCGTACCGCTCTCCAGAGTGGTGCTATACGGGAGCACCGCCACCATATATGGAGGTAGGAGCCTGCCTCCAAGGCACAGCGCCAGCAAAGGGGTGACACAGACGGAAGAAATTTGGACAACCTCAGTGGTGTGGTATACCACATTGCCGTCAGTTTAAAGGACGTTTCCTTCAGTTTAGGGATTGGGGTGCTATGATGTATGAGTGCAAATGTCTTCTGCCACTGAGACTCGGTAGTTACTGTTCCAAGGCAGGTATCCCAGTTCTGCACGTAGTCTGGGAGCGTGTCATCTATTGCTTGCAAAAGATGGTATAGTGTGGAGAGGCTGCGATGTAATGTTACTGCCATCTGGCAGAATTTTTCAAAAGGTCGAAGGGGTCTGGACATCTGGGTACCATTGGGTAGTGAAAGGAGGAAATGTCTGACTTGGGCAAAGTTAAATTGTTCTAGGAACGACGGTCACGGTTGGCCTTCCATTGTTGGAATATCTTTGAATTGTCCGTCCGAAAGTACGTGTAAGGCCATCAGCCTATTGTGTTGTGTGAAGCGCTCTCGTAGGGAAGGCAAGACTTTCCCCGGGAACGCTGGGTTGTGAGTGATGGGCATCAATGGTGCGGGGAATAAAGATTGCGAATGAGAGTGAGCTGGTAGTTGGCCTGGCAGAAGCCACGGGAGAACCCACGTGTGTCTACCTGCAAGAGCGCTTTCAAGGTCCAGCAATCGTTTTTCTACCAGGGATGTCATCCAATCCAGTATACGTGTTAGGTGAGACACATGGTAATATAGACGAACATCTGGTAAGGCCAAGCCTCCCTGTGAGGTTGGCTTACACATTACTGAGTACTTCAGTCGGGGTAATTGGTTGGCCCAAATTAAGTTCAAAAAGGTCTTGCGAAGCTGGAGCAAAAATCCCCGTGGTATCGTAAGAGGTATGGTCTGGAGCAAATAGAGGACATGTGGCAATACGTTCATTTTTAAGACTCCGATCCTACCAAACCATGAGAGGTATTTAGAAGTCCATGACGCCAGATCCCCTTGCAGAGCTTGAAGCAGCACGTCATAGTTTAGAGTAGGGAGACGGGTGAGATCTGCGCAGATCCACACCCCAAGGTATTTAATCTTGTCTGCACACCACCTAAATTGAAATTGATGGCGTAGAGGCCTAGCCTTCCCTTCAGGTAGTGAGATGTTCAAAATTTCAGATTTTTCAATATTCATTGCCAACCCCGCCAAAGCACCATATTGGTTTAGTTCAGTGACCACCGCGGGAAGTGACTGCTCAGGATGTGACAGGGAAAACATCAAGTCATCAGCGTAAGCTGAGACTTTATGTTGGTGAGAGTCTCCGGGTAAACCTGGAATAACAGTATTGGCTCGAATGGATGCCAAGAGAGGTTCTAGTGCTAGGGCAAAAAGAAGGGGCGAGAGGGGGCACCCCTGTCTTGTTCCGTTTTGTATCGCGAATGATGGGGTAAGGGCACCATTAACTCTAACTCTAGCTGTTGGGTTCGAGTAGAGCGCCGAGATCCATTTTAGGAAGCAGTCACCAAGGCCAAAGCCTTTAAGTGCTTGATTAAGATATGGCCATAAGACTCTGTCAAATGCTTTTTCGGCATCTGTGGACAGCAGTAAAAGTGGTATGTGTTCTTTATGTGCTAGGGCTATTGCGTTAATAACTCTGGAAGTGGCGTCTCGGGCCTCTCTCCCAGGGATGAAACCCACTTGGTCAGGTTCCACTAAGCGTGGTAGGAAGTGTTGTAGGCGAGTGGCCAAGATCCTAGCTAGCAGTTTCACGTCCGAGTTAAGGAGCGAGATTGGTCTGTAACTAGAGCTAAAGAGCAGGTCTTTTGCCAGGTTTGGGTATGAGGGAGATAGTAGCCGCCAATGTCGACTGATGGAATGTCTCCTCCAGTAAGGAGTTAAAGGTGGCCAGCATGTGTGGGAGAAGTTCAGTTTTGAGCAACTTATAATATTCGGCGGGGAGGCCGTCAGGTCCAGGGCATTTGTATGCTTTACTCTGTTTAAGAGCTGAGGCGAGTTCTTCTTCTAATATTGGGGATCCTAATTTTGTCGCCTCCTCACCTGACAGAGTGTGGGGAATGTGGCGTTTCAGATATGTGGAGATGTCTTTAGTATCTATTTGTGGATACTGAGCGGATTGAATCGAGTACAGGGACGCGAAATAGGAGCAGAGGTCTTCCGCGATCAGGTCTGGTTTGATAGTGGTATGACCCGTTGGTAGTTGCAAGCGTGGTATATAGGCCTTATTA
Source organism: Leptobrachium leishanense (assembly GCA_009667805.1). NCBI lineage: Eukaryota > Metazoa > Chordata > Amphibia > Anura > Megophryidae > Leptobrachium > Leptobrachium leishanense. The sequence goes on from RXON01001475.1 coordinate 40,395, forward strand.
CGTCTCGATTGGAGGAGCTGTGCCAGCAGTTTTCCCGGTTTGTTTTCATTCAGGGCATAAAAGGCATTAGTTTGGGGGGCGTGGCCAGCAGCGGATGAGAGAGGTCGCATGCAGTGAGAGCTCTGCTGTGATTTCAGCATTTCCAGCATTTTTTGACAGATTTTTAGCGATCCTCTCCCTCTGCTTTCAACTTGTTGGTGACCTGACACCCGCAGCGCATCGGAATCGCTGTTCCCCGGGCACGCAGAGACATTTTTGGGACGGTCGAAGTTCGGGCCTAGTTCGGCCTTGCGGTGGCGGCCATTTTGTGAAGCCTGGGGAGTTTCCTGCTGCACGTAGCGGATCTGAATCCCGGCCGTCGGCCTCACATTTTTACCCAGAGGGCCCCAGACAAAGAGACATCAGAGGTTTTTTGCGTGGGACTGATTCCCGGCGGTCGACCATTCCTCTCTCCCTGAAGATGGGAAAAAAACGCTACTTAAACGGAGCAGCGGATCGGTGAGTTCCAGACAGCGGGACATCAGGGAGTCCTTGGGGGGTGGATGCCCTGCCAGAGCGACAGCCATCGCTTCTACCCTTCCCCTGGGGTATGGCTCGTCGGAAGAGGAGGATGGTTCCTGGTTATTGGGGTGTCTGCCTGAGACTGACTGGTTGCCCTCGGGGTCCCGAGGCCGAGCTCCGGCAGCAATGAGCCCTGCTGCGCGGAAGAGGGCACAGAAAAAGCGCAAGAAGACTGTGGTGGCGACCTCTCCCGAGCCCGCGGTTCTTACCCCTGACCCCCTATTGGGCTATACTGACGCAAACTTACCGCTCACAGATGACGGGGATCACCGCAGCCTGCCGTTCGCTCTCCTCGCTATGATGTCCTGCAGCGGTTGCCCGCAGGGGAGATGGGAGCTCCTTCTGAGGAGGCGACTTCCTCTGGAGAGGATACTAAGGATGCCTCGGATGATGCACGTCCCACAACGATGAGGGACTACCGGAGCTTCATCGCCGAAATTAAGTCGCTGCTGTCCACGGAGATGTCTAAAGTGAAAGCTGATGTGGAGGTGATACGATCCCAAGTGGTGGCGGTCCAGGCCCAAACTACGGACCTTGCGACTGAGCAGGTGGTTCTCTCGTCCCAGGTGTCTGCTCTACAATCTCAAGTTGATCTGCTGACACGATCTGTGGAGACACTGGAATCTCGCCATCGTCGACGCAATGTCCGAATCCGTGGTATCCCGGAGTCGATCTCTGCTGCGGACTTGCTCGTCTATGCTAATCGTCTGGCTCGTCAGGTATCCGAGTCCCCACCCGATAAAGCAGACGTGTTTGGGGGGGTGTACCGTATCCGCAAAGCTGCAACAGCCCCCCAAGAAGCCCCGAGGGATGTTATCGCAGTAGCCGCAGATGTGGCAACTAAGACGCGACTCATGTCGGCCCCTGGAGCTAGAGCACCTGTTCGATTTGACGGAGCTCTACTGACGATATATCAAGACCTGCCCTTCATGACCCTGGTGGCACGTCGACGGTTCCGAGACGTGACAGCCTTCCTACGGCATAAGGGAGTCCGCTACCGCTGGGGCTAGCTGGCTCACTAGCGGTTACCTACATGAACGTTCTCTACAATATACCGGAACCGGCTGAAGCCTGGCCAGTGCTTTTAGGAGCGGGTCTCGCTCCGGATCGGGCGGTTACTGACCCGGGTTGAAAGCCACACTATGGGGACCTCTTTTTGTCCCCCCCTGGGACTCTTCTCCTCGCTGAGTTGTGGAAAATCCCACCGAGCTATTTCCCCCCCCCCCCCCCCCCGCTTGGCAATTTTTTTTTTTTTTTTTTTTTAATTTGGCTATTCCGGGACATCTCGGACGCAACCGTGGCCTGGTGCCCGGCTTGCTCCTGAGCGCCCGGGCCAGGTGCCGTTATTCCCCCTTGGCCTCCCTGCGGCCTTATGGACCGTCTGGGTAGTCGCCAAGGCAGGCACATTTTTGGCCTTTGCCATCTTTTTATCCCTCCCCCCCCCCTTTTCTTTTACAGCTTGATGTCCCCGGCTGGCTATTATTATTAATTTTTTATGTTTATGTTTCTGTTCTCTACCTGAAGACTTTCTCTGGCTGTTAATAGCCATTAGTTCCCTATAACTTGCTTTTTGGATGAGACCCCCCTAATAGGGGATGATTTTGTTGAGTGCATTCCTTGTAGATGACGTTGAAATCTTAATGTGTTTTTCGCAGATGACTTTAAACTCTAGAGTGTTTTTTGCAGGAGACCTTACATTTAAATGTGTTTTCCGAGAATGATCTTAAATTTCTTTTTTTGTTTTTCTTCTATAGTTTACCAGTTGACTTATTTTGGCCCTGCGAGGTCTTTTTCATTATATGTTGACTCTCTATGTCGATGCAAACTTTCAAAAATAAAGAATTTAAAAAAAAAAAAAAAAAAGGCATTAGTTTTAATAGCCTGAAACTTCAGGTCAGACGACAGGTGAGTGGTAAGAGTTGAGCGAGTCTTCAATAGGGATTGATAAAGAAGGGAGTCTCCTGTTTAAGCATGTTGAGTTTCTAATGATCTAATTTCAGTAAGTAAATCAGTAATCTGGGCCTGCTGTAATTTCTTAGCTGCGGTGCCTTTGCTAATTAAGAAGCCTCTGATTACCGCCTTATGGGCTTCCCATACCGTGGGGAGAGAGGTATCAGGTTGTATGTTCTCTCGGAAGTAATTGGAGAGAATGAGTTTAGTCTCCTCTAAGAGTCCTGGGTCTGTCAGTAAGGACAAGTTGAGTCGCCAAGTCCTTTTGCACGGTATATAGAGGGGGGGGGAAACCAACTGAACCGAAAGGGGAGAGTCGTCTGACCATGTGCCTATGTGAATGTCTGCTGATTTGGTGAGTTGGAAGTGATATTGGGGTATGAAAATGTAGTCGATCCTGGAATATACTTTATGTACCGGAGAGTAGGAGTAATCCCTCTCTCCCCCGTGAAAAGCCCGCCAGACGTCTACCAATTGGTGGGAGTCTAGGGTGCGCCTTATTTGTGCTAGGATATTATGGGGGAGGGATGTGGAGCCTAGTGATGTGTCCATTTTAGGGTCAAGTGCCACGTTAAAATCCCCTGCCAGGATGAGAACACCCTCTTGAAATGTGGAGAGGGATTTTAATATAGTAGCGAGGCATCGGTGTTGGGCTTTGTTTAGAAGGTAAACGGACGCGAAGGTGTACATGGTGTCTGAAATTTGACCTTTAAGAAACAGGAATCGTCCCTCTGGGTCTGAAGCTAAATCTTTTTCAATAAAAGGTATGTCACGAGAAAAAACAATCGCAGTACCTTGGGATTTGCCACCCGTATAATTACTGAAGTATCCTGTCGGGAAGTTGCTGTCCTTAAAAGACGGCTGGCTGTCTTGTTTAAAGTGGGTTTCTTGTAGAAAAGCCACTGACGCCTTGTGCGCCCTGAGCTCCCGCAACATCATTTTTGTGTTTCTCTGGAGTGTTCAGGCCTCTGACATTATAAGTGACCAGCTTTAGCGAACCCTGTGCATACATTTGTGCTCAAGCGATGTGAAGGGGTAGAGAGGGAGATAAGGAGTGGGAGAGAACAGTTAGAGCAGTAAGAAGAAGAGGAGAAAAAAATATATATATATACAGTTGTGTTCAAAATTATTCAAGCCCCACTGAAATTGAGTGTTTTGGCCAGTTTGACATTGATTTTGATCATTCAGTCATCTTGCTTACAATTAAATCAAAGAGGCACGTGTAGGTCAGACAAATATAACATAACATTTATAATGAAATAACCACAAATGTCTTTTCTGTGCTCACATCATTATCAGTTTTTTATTCAACCCCCAAGTGACATTCAATCTTAGTACTTAGTACAACATCCTTTTACAGTTATAACAGCTTTTAAACGTGAAGCATAGCTTGACACAAGTGTCTTGCAGCCATCTACGGGTATCTTCGCCCATTCGTCATGGGCAAAAGCCTCCAGTTCAGTCACATTCTTAGGCTTGCACACTGCAACTGCTTTCTTTAAGTCCCACCAGAGGTTCTCAACCGGATTTAAGTCAGGTGACTGCGATGGCCACTCCAAAATGTTCCAGCCTTTAATCTGCAACCATGCTCTAGTGGACTTGGAGGTATGCTTGGGATCATTGTCCTGTTGAAAGGTCCAACGTCTCCCAAGCCTCAGGTTTGTGACGGACTGCATCACATTGTCATCCAATATCTCCTGGTACTGAAGAGAATTCATGGTACCTTTCACACGCTGAAGTTTCCCTGTACCTGCAGAAGCAAAACAGCCCCAAAGCATGATTGACCCCCCGCCATGCTTCACAGTAGGCAAGGTGTTCTTTTCTTCATAGGCCTTGTTCTTCCTCCTCCAAACATAGCGTTGATCCATGGGCCCAAACAGTTCTAATTTTGTTTCATCAGTCCACAGAACACTATCCCAAAACTTCTGTGGTTTGTCCACATGACTTTTGGCATACTGCAGTCGACTCTTCTTATTCTTTGGAGACAGCAAGGGGGTGCGCCTGGGAGTTCTGGCATGGAGGCCTTCATTACGCAGTGTGCGCCGTATTGTCTGAGCTGAAACTTCAGTACCCCACATCTGACAAATCTTTTCTCAGTTCCTCAGCAGTCACACAGGGACTTTTCTCCACTCTACGCTTCAGGTAGCGCACAGCAGTCGAAGTCAGCATCTTCTTTCTGCCACGACCAGGTAGCGTTTCAACAGTGCCCTTTGCCTTGAATTTGCGAATGATGCTTCCTATGGTCTCTCTTGGTATGTTTAACATCTTTGCAATCTTCTTATAGCTGTAGCGCTCACTCCCGGAGGAGCCACTGAAAATGAACCACGGGTCAGTCTCCCCGCACTAGGGAATAAATATACTCCAACACAGTTGTGAGTTTTTATCATTTAAATAGTTTACTAAAATATTTGAGCAGACGTTGAAACACGGTATTCACAAGTACTATTACAGTATTTTCGTATTACGGCAAACGCGCAGCGGAAAAGAAACGAAACACGAGGCTTCGTATTTCGGAAAATAAAATATTCGCGACCAAACATAAAACAATGCAATTTCCCGATGGTTCAGAAAAAGGGACACGTAGCAAAACCCCAAATATACAATCCCTTCGTATTACGGCAAACGCGCAACGGAAAAAGAGGAAAAATATATATTCGGAACGTGTCTTTATTTTTTAACCCCTGTTTCCGATTCATAAAAGAAAATGAGTCCTGCACAAGTTAAGTCCCAGGAGGTGAAAGGTGTATATGTGTGTGTGGTACCCGGGTACTGTTCAAACTGGCCAGTGAGTTTATTTAAGGAAAATCTTCGACTAGTCAGTTGGGGCCCTGTGGACTTTAAAGAGAAAACAGCAGCTTGACCTTTAATCACAAACAGCCTTGGAGGCCTCTCACCCATCCGACGCAGGCTTTAGGCTCCGCTGACCCAGGACGTCTCTCCCTCCGGATTTTGACTGGGGATACTAGCGGCCGGATCCGTTGTCTAACATTATGCAGCTTGTCCAGCTCACCGCCTGCTCTCTGTTCCATTCCGCCGGTCTGCAGCAGTGTCTGGGCTCTGGCGAGTCTCCTTCTCCTCAGGCTAGGTGACCCAAACCGGAACAATAGGTCTCCCTCGGGCTTTGGGCCTAGATTCTCCCGCGATTTCCTCGGTGCGTCTGCTTTCTCTGCTTCCCTGGCGCACTCTGGAACTTTCTCCACGAGGCAGAGGATGTAAGTGTCCAGTCCCCACCCACTTCCTGTCTTCTTGCAAAGCATGCCGGGCATTGTAGTCCCAATGTCCAGTATCTGATCGCGATAGTCTCTATCTTGTGGCCAAAAATAGGTACTGCCACAGCAAGATTTTTAACACAGCGCTACATAGCCATTGCCCTTCCTGTGAAGAGTAATCACCTCTTCTCTTGTCTTCCTGGACCATTCTCTTGACTTCACCATGTTTGTAACCACACCAGTAAATGTCTAGAAGGAGCTGAGTATCACAGTCATTTTAAAGCTGCCTAATTGGTGCTTATTATGCTTTATTGCTGCTCCGTGACATCCACAGGTGTTTTCAATACCTGATTGAAAACACTTGAATGAACCTCTGTTCTTCAGAGTGGTAGTCTTTAAGGGGTTGAATAATTGTGTCAATGAAGAATTCACAAAAGAAACATTTACTACTGTATTACAAAACCAATTGATGTCATTTTAGTTGCATATGGTTCTTTAAAAAGTCCGTGTAGGATTTCATTCTGAATACAATTACAAATGTCACTAAATTCCCTAAAACCTTTACAGCATTGGGGGTTGAATAATTTTGAACACAACTGTAAATTGGGGGGGGGAAAGGGGTCACAGAGGGGATCTGAGGATCTGGAGGTTGTAGAGAATGAAATTAGAGAAAATACGCCAAGGACAGGGATTGGCGCAGGTAATGAGGGAAATGCTTATGCCGGCTATTGATTACGGAGATGTAGTGTATGCAGCCGCCCGCAAACACACCTTCATAAAACTTACTACATTGTATAACTCATTCTGCCGCTTTGCGCTACAATGTAACTACATGACCCACCATTGTGACATGTTAAAAGAGCTAAACTGGCCATCGCTGGAATCCAGACGCACCCTTCACCTTTCCAGCCTGGTGTTTAAGAGCATCTCTGAGAAGCTGCCACCCT